>PQWD01010226.1:79851-94806 GCA_019425675.1 Leucinodes orbonalis
TTTTACATCATTATGACATGTCGCGATCTCCATGATTATGAATGAAAATTCTGCCCAACAGATGCTAGGGATAGTGGTTTGCCGCGGACATTTTTTGAGCGAGTTTGTGCATCTAGGTATAGTTTATTGTTTATCTAAGAGCTAAGCAATGTAATTATGTACCTAGGGCGTCCATATAGTTAATGACATGTTATTGTCTACGTCAATATTTAGAGCAACAGTATACTTAAGCTACATATAAATTACCAGTCAACCAACCTATTTTTAAACAACGTGCAAGTCAATCATGCCATACCGCCTAAAATCGAATTTATAAAACTGACCAAAGTTTCTAACAATTTTCTACAAACTTACATTACTTTTTACAAGTACCTTAATTTTGTCATCTCATTAACCTATCGTAATCCACTGCTGGAAATAGGTCCTCCCCATTTTGCGCTACATATCTTCATTCTCCGCTTTCCTCATCCAGCCTCCACCAGCGATGTTTCGTGAGTCGTCGGACCATCAGACTAAAGAGCGTTCCACTATTCGTTCAGCTATTCTTGACTCTAGACGCAGTCTTCTCCCTTAAAACTCGTTTGCTTCAAGGTGCCGTTCCTTGCTGTTCCGCTCCTATTGTTCTTAGCATAGTATATAGCCTTACTCGATAAGTAATCTATCCAACATTAATGAAATTGTTCAAATTGGACCAGTAGTTCTTGAGATTAGCGCGTTCAAACGAACGATCTATTTAGTTTAATAAAATAAGTGTACCCGTATAGTATTTCACTTAATCAAATGTAATAAAAGCTTGTATTCTTTCGCAGATTGTTAATATTGTTGGGGTTGCTCATTGGCGTCCTATATTCAATTCATCTTCTTGTAAAGGACTATCAAGCCCTCACAGCTCCAAGGCTCTTGCGGCTTTTGTTCAAGAGGGACTTGAATCCCGATAACAAAAATAACATATCGGTAAGGTGTGCATGCTTTATTTAAATCATATGGTCAGTGTAATTTGTGTGTTTAAATTGGACTCGAGCAAGGCTTTAACTAACGTCACTTTTTATGTAATGAACCGGGGTGGTAGAGTCATTAATAACAATTGACGATTCAAAAGTATCTGTAAAAGATTGAATTTGGGCCTCTGGTAAAAACACGAGCCGTGTGGTGTAATGGTCGAGACTTCGGCTACTACGCCAATGGTTCTAGGTTCGATCCCCGGGCATTACACACATTTGTGTGCATGAACATGTCTGTTTGTAATGGTCTGGGTGTTTATATGTATAAAATTATGTGTGATTTAAAAAGTATATAAGAATGTTTGTTAGTTGTTTAGTACCATGAATACAAGCTCCTCGCTTATTATGGGACTAGATGGTGTTGTGTGAGTGTCAGTGGATATTTATAAAAATCAGTATTCTCGTCTGATAGTCAGTGAGCATTAATTTATGTTTATAGTAATTCTTCATCTAATTTCAGCATATAACGGCCCACTGCCTGCAGGACCGTAGCCTCGCGCACTGTTTAATAGGAACCGTAGATTGGTCCGTAACCTACTCAATTTAGATTTGTGGATGTTAACAATTACTATCTTAAAATTATAGCCTGAACCAAAAATCCCAAATTGCCATTTCATTATACAGTTTTCCCGCGATATTCGAACCCGTGACCCTCGAGACTCACAGTGATTTGGACCGAACGACACTTACTTATTATAATATAAGAAACATGTCTAATTAATTGTAATTATCTTTGTTATCAGAAGCCCAGTGTACGATGGCGGCTGATCCTCAACCATGATCCAATTCAATGTGCTCGATATCTCTACTGTGATCTGGGAGCAAGTCCTGTACATACGGACCTGCAGAGTGGTTTCATTCACATGTTAACGTGAGTATTAATGCCTCATATTTTATTTAAATTTTATTCACACAGTGTGGGCCTGACAAAACACAACTTGAATGGAGGGATTTCATAGACTGAAAAAAAATGAGCTATCTCGATTAAAATAACAATTCATGTGATTTATATTTGGGCCGTCGGCTTGTACACTGGATTCCATCCCCAGGTAGTAACATTTGTGTGCATGACATGTATACAAGTAATTTTATCCGTTGCTTAGTGTCCATATTATGTAATATGTATTTCGATTTAATTGAATATAAATATCGTTAAATAGTATATTTTCTATTGACGACCAATAAAGTAAAACGTCAATTGCTCATTGTTTGTATTTATATGAAAGAAATAATATTGATTATAATATGAGTAATTCTCTTTATAGCTAGTGAATTTACCGGGTATAAGAGACCTAACGTCTGTCGTCTCGGGTGTCGGGCGCAGTGCGGCATTGATAGAGGATAATAACTGCCTATCAGTTGTTGGTCTCATTCAATTCCGCTCTGTCAGGGTTAGGCGTACCACTTATCTGTGAGAGTCCTGAACGTTCTGAACACTTATAACATAAAAAAAATACTTATGCAAATTATGCCTTTAAAAAGTATTGAAAAAAAGATAAGAAATAATAATTATGAATTTAAAAGACATTAAAGAAACAATGTAATACTTTAACTAAATTATGAGCATGGTGGTTAGCTCATTCCACAATATATGTTTTGCAACATAACAACAGCCAATTTTTATTAAAAATTCAGTGCCATTAAGGTTGCAAAACGACTATACTTCATATTTATTATGTTTCAGCATTGAACCCAAAGAAGAGGACTCCCCCGCTCGGGAAGTATTCATTGAAGCTTACAATATCGGAAAAGCATCAAGAAATCGAATGTTTTGTAGAAACCAGTTTCCATATTGTCCGTTTGAAGCAAAAGTTTTGTTTGATTTGGTTAAATATTTACTTCGTTATTAGGTTTTAACATTAAGGCCCGTATTCCAGAGCGTGACTCAACGTTTTCCATAAATTAAGTTGGAAAAGGATGGCACTATTTATCGTATGAAGCGCTATCCATTTCTCACTCTACTTGAGTGAAGATCAACGCTTGAGTCTCGTTTTAGAAGACAAAGATATATCTAACTTTAATATGATTTCATATTGCATTTGTTGATTCATTGTTAAAAAAGCTTTTCTTTATTTAAAAAAATTAAAGCTAATTAAAGTGCTAGGTTCTGAAAGTAGTCACTTTTGGAGTATCCGTAAGTATAAAGGGGTTATGTTTGTAGTCTTCTAAAAGAAAGCTGTAGTACCAAATATTGTATAATATTGTTAATATTAAAATGAATAACTAAAAAACCTTAACCCATATCATCCTAGTGTTCCATTTTTCAAATGGTAACTTCACATTTTTTTTTTCGAGTTTGTTAAACCACTTGTAAATCATTGTTGTTGGGATTACTTATATTACTATCTATTAATCAAAGAAATTAATTACTTCACGCGGTTTGTGTATATATCATTTTTTTGGCTGGAGGGTTTAGTGCAAAATTATACGGCACGGAAAATTTTAAGTAACTATGATGTTTTATATGATATAACTAAAATTCCAGATTTTTCCAAATTAAATAATACTACTTTATCATGCCATAAAACATTTCTAGAAAAAAATATGATAAGCTATCGATAACTGAAAGTTTTATGTACCGTTCCATTATTTGAGCAGTAGGAACACACGCACATGTATTTTATATACATCAAGTTTAGTACTTTTTCAGTATTGGTTCGTTATTATGATATTATTTTATTGAGGATTAAATGTGAATCAGATAATCTCGTAGTTAAAAGAAGATGAAGACGTGTTTGCGGCTGGTTCTTCATCACCCCTGATAATTAGAAAATTGCGACGGCGACAAAGTTTGCAAGCACCTATATTTTGTCTAGGAATCAGTTACCTACAGAAGTTGAACCCCGGGTCATCAGGTCGTTTCAAGCTCTAGGATACTGAATGAGCTTGTTGAACTTGACCGACCCAATACCCTATTGTGGAGGCTGCGTCACTGACTACAGTGACGCAGCCTCCACAATTGGCTCTTCGTCGAGGACAACAAAGCCTTAGCAAAATAAAAGACATTTTGAAGCCACATAAAAGTGCATGAGGAGATATTTCAGAAAAGGAGGAGTACTGTAAACCAGATATCCTGGAAAAATAGGGTTTAGTTCAGTTTTAACTGTTTATATAAGAAGAAGAAGTTTGGGTTACTGCAATTGGAAACTACAACATAAGATTCAAAAGAGTAAAGATAAATTTCGGGTATTCCTTTATAAGAAATGAAGGAAACCAGTAACGGTACCAGTGTATTAGTTTTCAAATCGTAATTCGTCTGAAATTATGGTACTGACAGTTCATGTTTTCGCTTTTCAGCTATACAAAATATCACCAGCTTCAAGGAAAGGGCGGACACCTATGACAAAAAAAGCTGATTTTGCTGGCCAGAGATATTATATCGATAAATTGTTAGTTACTTAAGTTTTTACTATGTGTATGAAACAAAAAGATAATAGAAGAGATTTATTTTCAAACAAAATGCATAGTCCCTCACAGTTTTTTTCCATGTCTGCGTATAAACCTACTGTTCCATTATTGGAACGGTTACGAAACTAAAAATCTAAATAACGTACATATATATTATATATATCGATCATATTATAATCTATAAACATACTCTGTTCCGATTTTCATAACAATTGGACTTGTTTTACTATAGTTGGGATAATACGAGTTAAATTGGTTATTTCAATTTGTCTTTCTGTGTATCATAAAATTTTCGTGCTAAATCTTTTGCCTAGACTAAAAGTAAACCTGGATTAAAGAAATGAGTGAAATAACATTGCATTAAAAATATGCTCCCCCCTTGGAGTACCTAATAAAAAATGGTTAATATCAAAAATATACTTTTTAAAAAGAGTAAGAAGAAAGTCTAGAATAAAGGTCAGTCGAAATCATTGGCATAAGGACCTTTTGTAAGTGATTTTAGTGGAAGACTCTATTTGTACAGACCGGCAGATAGGAGCTTTCTTTTTATTATTCTTATTTTGTATACTTCATTTCACCGCTGTGCCAGATATCTTCCCGTGAAACTGAAGTATTTTACACTTGTGTGTTTCGGCGCACAGCAAATAATAAAATTACCTGGTATAAGTTACCTAACATATGTCGTCTTGGGTAAAGGGCACAGGGATATGTTGACGGAAAATATAATAATTTATTTTAAATTCAATATGATAACAGGTTATTTCATCAACAAAAAATGTATTTGACAATATGTCAATTTACATGTTTTGTTTAGTTATATTGAGCGAGCGGAACCTGTTCTAAGTTAACCCTGTTATAGGGTTGTGGTCCTATAAAACGGAGATTTTCTATTGAATGTATAAACTTATGTGCTTGATGAAGTTTTAATATGTGGTAAAAAGTTGCAGACTTGATGTTTAATGAAGTGTGTGGTAATTGATGAGTTGAGAATTGAGTGTGGTGTAGTGAAAACAATGACTTTCTACTGTTCTTGGTTGCTATTAACACTACTTCTGTCTTGGTCATGCGTATCACCTACTAACAGATGAGCGAGCTGACCGTCTCACTTACCTGTGTCCTAAAGAAAAATCAAATCGTAATCATCCAGCTTCGACTAGCCACCTTGCAAATCATTGATCAATCTTTCTTGCCGGAGTCAGTAGAATCAACTGTCCAACCTGGTGGTAGATTGAAACTAGTTTTTTTTTGTTACGATTCAAAAGGGTTGTATAAAAACTTAATTGAATAAAGGATTTCTGAGTTTAAGTAGGAAGTCGACCGACACTTCGAATCCCAAGATACGAGCTCTATGGAGAACTCTCCAGCAGCGATGGAGTCCGCGAAATAGGTAACCAGCCTCTGCTCGGTAACACTGATCGCTGATCGGTGAACGTCAATAAAATTAATCAGTAAAGCTGTGAAGAACATATGCGACCAACAGCGTCCACCAGGAAAAAATAATTTGATGAATTGGTGACTTAGGTTAACTCACGAGTTAAGTTTTTTCTAGAGTAATAATTAACTGAAGTTATTTAAGATATAGGAGTAAATGATATCTCGCAAGATACCCAAGATAAGATAAAAGATATCTTTCTATTCTCCTCAATCAACATTTGCCACGTTAGAGCAGTTAATACGTGAATAAAGCATATTCTTTCTCCAAAACTTTTAATTCATCTTTTATCATTCAACCAACCGAATCCAAGTGTTAATTATTAATTAATTAATTGTAAAATAATACGCAGTGATTTAAAGTTATTTAATTATATTTAACCTCAAGCTAGCCAGAGATGTAAGTTCAGAACTTTATTCAAACAATCGTGAACTCCGAAACTGCCGAAGTTTGTTACAAATTATATTTTTATTTACCATAGATAACTCCTTCATAAGTTCAAATAAGACGCGATGGGGTAAGGAAAATTTTAATGATGTTGCATAAACTAAGTAAATTTCATAATGAACGCAAATTCTAAACTTAAGTTAACTTATTAACGATAACTAATTGGGGATGGGAGAGGTGCCAATTTAAAATTTTAGGACTCAAGCCAACCATATAATCCAGTACGTAAAAATAGTCCTAGCCCTAGCCTTGTAATAGTCAAACAAGTAACGAGGCTCTGGATAAGCCAGTTATCCGCCAACACGTACAAGCATGACAAAAAAGTCTGAACCACAACATCCTGAAATGTGGAGGAGCCAAGTTTCGTCACGAAAGTTCCGGATCCACCTGAGTGATACACAGTTTTACAAGCTGGCGGGAACAACCCATGCATTAATAACTCTTGACAATAATATATTACAGACATGTTAACAGTGCCATCTAGCTCCAAACTATGCATTAGCCTGTAACATGGAAACTAACGGTCATATACACATATGACATTCAGCCTGTAACGTGATAATCAATCTAGGAAAAATTGCGGCGTCGAACAATGATATGTATAATATAAAAATATAATACACCACCCGTGCCGCAAAACGAACTGCCAAAGAGAATTCAGATGTAAGCTCTTTGTTTTTGTAAATGTACGCTCATTCGAAATATGCGTATGTGTGTTGTCGCTGCATTCAAAACACTTTTTTCAGTTGTTTTATGAGCATATTACGAATTTATAATTTTTACATCGTTGCGTTCGACCCACGACCTCCAGGTCACGGAGCCAAACGCTATGCCACTAGACTACGGAGCCAGTAATACTAATAATTTCTATTTAAAATCGGTTTAATCAAAATTTCGAAAGAACCTCATCCCTATACATTCTTCATAATGGTATCGGTGCCAATTCTTAAAATGTCGGTTGAGTAGGCTTCGGGAGCGGTTATACAATTCTTTTAATGTTGGATACTATCGATAAATGCATTTAAAGACAAGCAGCAGTTTAAGTAATGCAATATCTTCGAGTTTTTTTACATTACTTATTGTATTCAACGCTTCTTCTGGTGTTAAATCCTATAACACAGACGTAGATACCTAATTATTTACTCTCACGTTTTGAGAGAGTGTGACTATTTTTTTTATCTGTAAAAATGATAATTTAGGTGAGCCTAACTGGTAAGATTTTACGAACCTGACTTATTTTGTTAGCCTCCGGAACATTTATGTTTCGATATTATCATAAAATTTTAGTTTAATATAACTCCTGATAGGCTACATACCCTAAATAAAACCTTGTGGATGATAACACTACGAAAATAATAATCCTCGCAGGTCATAATTAGTAATAGTTTCAAACTTTTAACACGATGTTTACTTTAGAATATTGATCGTTTGGGTTATAAATAAGCAGTATACAAAAGGTTTTTTAAATATTATATCATAAAAGAATCCGAAGCATGTTTTGTTAATATTTTTTGGCACAAGTGTACCGATATTTGTCCTTTCTTCGTCTCCTATTTCTTCAATACGAAACTCAGAAAAGTCTACCACACTCAATAACCATCTGAATATAAAGTGGGCCATCGGAATTGATTGAAAAAAACTTCACCCAGCCTGTACAGCTGTAATCGACGCAAGGAGTTATGAATCACCGTTTTTTTCGCCTCACGTAACTGTTCTTGCAAGCGACATCATATATTTTGTTGAGAACTCCTTATAGAGCACACTGAGTGTACGTGAACTGTAAACTTTGCGGTTTGCTAGGCGTAGATTCATTGCGTTATGGGTCGGTAGTTTTTGTTTTCACGTTGATGTCAAATGTTGCCATTGTTTGCGGTTTATTCAACTTTTATAGAACGAGAACTATTGTGAGCGAGATAAATTGTCATTATAGCTTTTTTAAACGTACACACAGCGCCACAAATTCGATAGTTATAATGTAACAACAAATATATCTATAGACAAAATACATTTAACAAACTTAGCCAACGCTTTTATTTGTATGAGAACAATGTGTCAGGATATTTAGACGGTAAAACAATAGTCAAAAATATTTATTTACATTTAAAGAAAGTTTACACTTTATTAATTAAGGTCAAAATCACCTCTTAAACAAAAGTTGTTGTGCACCATTATTCGAATTCACATTGACTTTGACCATTCGATTTCCCTCTCCTCTATATGTAAGCTGCCTCTTTGGGCTACTCGTATGAGCTTTGGGCTTACATCGCACTGAGTCGCGGGTTATGGTCCAAACTCTATATGAATATACTATGTGTCAAGGTGTATTCCATTTAGAGGGAGGATGTAGGCTGATGATAAAATATAATTTAATTTTGATTCATATAGTTCTTTTTGTTTTCACCAGGTTAATCTGTTAAGCTATTTATCATGACGTACTACTTAATGTAAAAAACAGCAGACAGATCCCGAATAAGCCAATAATTAGCCAATTAAAATTTCCATAAATAAATATGAAAGTTCTAATTCAAAGTTAAAACATTTTCATAGCAGGTACCTATCATATCTGTTATCAAAAGCCAAAGATCACTCTTATTTATAGATGAAAATATCTAAGATAGAAGTCCCTATAAAGTAAATTTCACTTTTCGATTGACTGCGAGAACAGAACCAATCTCACGTAATTTGTAAGGCTGCGGTATTCTCTGGCGTTCGAAGAAGTTCATCAATTTTTAAACAAGAAGGGTGCTTTGTTGATTTTATATTCGCAGTGAGAATTTAAATTCAACTCTATTTGAGTGAAAGATATTAAAAATATAAAACTAAGATCTTGCTTAATAACTTCAATATTATGATTACTAGCTTTAGCGCGTGACTTCATCTGCGTGAAATAGTTAGCAATCTAACTTTTAAATATTTACAGTTATTAAACATCAATTATCTATAAACTAACGTTTACAAATGTTTGTACTGCAGGGGATCGCAGCCTTGCAGCAGCAGCAGGAACCCTTGGTGCAAGAGCCGACGTCTTAAACAATACTTCAGATGGGTCGTGGAAAAAAATAATCTTCCCGGTCTTCTCAGGGTCTGCATGTTATTACCGGCTAACCGATAGTTTAATTATGGAAACTATCGGCTACGTCTTGTACACCTAAGAAGCATATGTGCCATTGTTTCCTCCTCCTCCATGCACCATAGTTCACCAAAAGGCTGGTTATTTAATCACAATTTGAGTCTATACTCGTAGTTATTTTACCACTACAATGGTTACTGTACGTGTACAAAAATTCTTCGTCTCTTTGGTAGTAAGGTTTGATTCATTTTCACGACGGGAAATTATTATAAAACTATTAATTTATTTATTTTCGGAAGACTAACAGCATAAATACTTACAAAAATAGTACTTAAGTTTAATCCAATGTTGTAATAAGTCTCCACCTATAAATTCAACTACATTCACAAGGAAAGCTGTAAGTTTAAAACAAAATGAGATAAGATGAGATAAGAGTGCTGACCACAAAACTACGTATTTCAGTGAATTTACTAATTAAAATAATGCTCTGTAAGTAGCCGTTTTAGTGATGGAGTGCTAGCGCAGAATAGGTCTATTTCGGGCGGGAGACGGTTAAAAGCCTCACTAGCCCGATTGAGGAACGCATTAGAACGATAGTTGGTGCGTGCAGAAGGCACTTGAAGTTTTACCCTGCAACGCAATCCCGGGTGGCTATGCTTCAACCCAATTGAAAACAGCAGCTCACTGCAGTTAATGGACCCATTAACAATGTTCATTAAAAATCAAATGTCATTGATGTTTCGCCTTATTTGAAGAGGGAGAAAGTGCGCTTACAACGATGTTCATAACTATCCGAGAACTGGTGTGCCTTATAGTCCAGATAGCGCAGAAACCTTTTTTGAATACTCTCAATACGAGTTATATAAACAGAGTATATAGGATTCCATACCGAGGACGTACATATTCGAGGGGACTACGTATATAGGTGCAGTATAGTACTTTAATTACTTTAATGTTTTATGAAATCATATGAGATTTTATTAATTGTTCGGGCGTGGATTTCGGTTAATTGTTGCTATATTTTTGTGGGAAATTTATGAATATTAACGAAAGGAATGTATAACAGAGCATAAACATTTACATGTAAGGATCACGTTAATAAGGCTTTGCAGGCACTTACAAAGTTTGAGGTCTTGGTTTGTTAAATCTCTCTCGAATGCCATAATTTTATGCAAATCACTTTACGGTAAAGCTAATGGGGCTATTATTAACCCTGAAATAATAAGGTATTTTTTTTAATTCGTCTACGTAACTCTATATGAAACTTTTAAGATTTTGCCCAATTGTTCACAAAATTACCTTTAATTTTTTTTTGTACCGCTTTGTTTACATTATTTATATAAATGGTAATAAACAGAATGACTGAATTTTTATTACGTATTTTAAATAAGGTTTCACCTTTTAAGCACAATTATTTTAGGCTCAAAATTTTTAAGGAACCCTTCAGATACGTGAACAATCAAAGGCCTTTCATCCTTTTAAGACTATATACATTTTTTGCAATATTGCCGCAAGTTAGCCACAAAAAAAAAACAATTCCAAAGTACATTAACTGCCACCTAAGACGTTTGTGCGTTCCTACGGGATACATATACGGTTACCCCGCCACATCCATTATGCTTGAGCCAATAATACCGATTGCTCTCGTGCCAATCTCGTGGCTATATTGTGTGGGTTAAGCCGCTATTGTAATTCAATAATTACAATGATATGTTTTAATAGAATTCAGATATTAATAGTGTTCATACAATTCATTTATAAAGTGTAAAACGATAGTTTATTTACCAGAGCTTAAGATGTAGTTGTGAATATATCTCTAAATAAGGTTGTAATCTTTTCAGGTTCAAAAATAAAAATGATTTCATTTGGTCATCAGGTACTCATTTATAAAAGTTATACTTATAATAAATAATAATAATATCCACTGACATACGCATCAAACTAAGCATTAACCTGTAATGTGGGTTCTAAACAACGGTTATATATACTTATATCCTTTTTTTTTAAATACATACATGTGTTACAAATAAAACCATTTCATTTACAACTACATTTTAAATTCTATCATATCTATCGGAATACACATTAAGAAATAGAGCTGATAATTTAAGATTAATATGAACTCGTTGAACGTCAATATATGTGAATGTACCTACGTACAAAACCCAGAGGGTTGCATGCTTGTTCTAAATGTGGTTATTACTCAGCTTCAAATACCTATAATGCCACGCTGTGAAAGGGCGAAACACCAGTTCACTGGTCTATAAAAGGGGTTGCCGTAGTCCAACTTGAATAGCATTGAATTGTTTCGTATACACCGAAATTCTATTTCGGTGTATACGAAAGCCAAGCTTCAATTTTTGTTCCTCTATTCGGCTTTTATACACGACTAGTCAATAAAAGCAGAAATATACATTTGTTATTTTAGTGTTGAATTTCATTAAGCTATTCATCATTGGTAGCTTCATTTGACATTCATAAGTGATCTTTAAAGACCTTAACTGAATAAACACTTTTCATTTCATTTCATTTCATCAACATCAGCTCATTATACATCACCATCGAGGGGCACGAGCCTTCCCGATGTTTTCCTTCAACTTAAGAGCGTTGGATATACGTACATTAAATTTATAATTCCAAAAATTCCAAATTACATTGGTACGTGGCAGGATTTGAAACTGCACCCTCTAGATCGGAAGGCAACAGTCCACACCAATGAGCCACTGATGCTCTCGATTAGATTATTAAACGTATTATTCCATAGAATTAAGATTAGAAATAAATAAAAAAATACAGCTTTCAAGTTTGAGTCTTATGATTTTCGCTACTCATTATAACAGATAAATATATATTTTTTTGTATGATAGCAAACGAGCTGACAGATCACCTGATGGAAAATGAATACTGCCGCCCATGGACATTTGTAACACTACAAGAGCTACAAGATGCGTTGCCGGCCTTTCAAACAAGAGAACGCCCTTTTCTTGTAGGTCTACAGGTCGTATCTGAAAAACGGCATGCGGCAACATTTTAGGCATTCTTTTAGGCTCGTGATAATAGTAGATAATAGAAGATAATGATCTGATCATCATCAGATCATTATCCGAAAGATGAGGAAGGTTTACAACTTTAAAAGGAAACATTTTTTTCTATAGTAACTTACTGCCAAATACCTGACCTTCACGAATATGTTATCATACTGCCTAAACTCTTATAATATATTAATGCATTAATGAGTACTCTGCAAACAGTACTTAGGTTACAAAAACTGTAAAGATGTTATATACACATCCAAATCAATGACACCTGTAATACCCGGAAATTGATTTTGATTCATATTTTTTCTCTGAAATGCTGATAAAGCAGACATCATTTGTACTTGTCAAAAATAGCGAGTCGACGTAGCTGTGAATTTCTCTCCTACCGGGAAAATCCTGAATAAGCAATAAACAATACCAGAGGCTCTTATTTAGGCCACGGAAGGATCGCTTGCAGGTTGGTATTTGTATAATATGCTATTTGAATATAAATTTCTTATTTCGAATGAAAAATAAGTTGGTTTTACATCTAAAATGGGTGCATTTATTTTGGTGTACATTTTTCGTGGCGTCTTATAATGTAATACTTAGAAATATTAAAAAATTTCATTACCTTTCCTTAACTTGAATAGGGCAATCCTCGTAATATCTTTTGATAAATCTCCGTTTTTGTTTGTTTTTGGAGTTGTCAGCTTAGCTTTTAGCGGGATTCTGTGTAGCAGTACATAGCTCGCAATTCAACTTATCGTCATTTACAACATTTCTGGGTATTATGAAACTATTTGTCTATCTTTAGTCTTCAAAATAGTCAGTTGACTTTACCTTGGCGACTTTAATTTCTTTTGGTTATTGGTATTTAGCAACGATGGTCGATCATTGGTGTTGACCAATGCCTTTAGATCTAGAGGGTGAAGGTTCAAATCTCGCCACGTACCAATGTATTCTTGTACTAAGACGTGCATATAATAATTTTAATAATAATAATTTTTAATTTGTCGATATTTTAATTAATGTACATTTATCCACCGCTCTTACGTTGAAGGAAAATATCGTAAGGGAATCTGCGAACGCCTCCGAAGAAATTAAAGATTGTGCATATATACTGTGGCTGAGTGGACGAATAAGGCTTATACACCCTATACACGGCTTCAATTCTGAATTTCGACAAATTCTATTTCGACAGCGCACTACTTTGACAAATCACATGTTTAACAGCATACTACTTCGATAAATCACATGTTCGACAGCACACTACTTCGACAAATCACATTTGACAGCACACGTCTTTGACAAATCACATGATAGGCTCGTGCCCTTCGGAAGGAAAGTATGATGAGCTGATGATGATTAGTATTTCATTTGGATTAGTATAATTTCCGATATAACAAGGATAGGTATAGGTAGGTACCACCGCCTACGACTCACTGCCGAGTCTACCAACTAGTCTAGTTAATGAATCACTTCACGTTCATCAGAATAATGTTAGATCCTCCTTTTTGACTCTATAGAAAACTACCATACGCCATAAGCTTTGCGGTAAGTAAAGCTATCAAATTTGCTTTTAATGCAATTTAATTTTATCTCTAAATCAACTTATTTTAGGATCATTTTAAGTATGAAGTTCCTAACGAGGTGCCCATTTTATTTCTAGTAGGATTTGTTTTTGAACAACATGTACAAATAATAAGCTCGTAACGCAGCTCTATGACCACGAACACCAAGTGTCGAATTACCTCGTAGTTTTTATAACAATTGCAACTCTTTATATATGGTTTCTTTACTACATAAGTATAGCAGGCTGACATTTGAGACAGTAATTTACTGGATGTAGTGACTTTACCTTTTGTTCGAAGTAAATAACACATTTAATCTATTGAAATATTAGTTGCTTGCAATAAGTTATCGTATCGAAATATATATGAGGTGGGTTGTCCAATTATTTTGTTCTTGCAATGTCACATTTTTTCTTTTATAAGATAGCGAGCTGATGGTACGAGTAAATGATGCCATCGCCCATTTACACTTGCAATACCGGAGCGCAAAGAAATGCGTTGCTGGCCTTTTAATGGGAATACGCTATTTACTTGAAGGTCGCCAGTTTATATTTAGGAAGTTTGCTCAGGGTATATTTCAGATTGTAACTGATTCCATGGTTTATTAGTATTTCAGTATATATGCATAAATCAACATCAATAACTGATTATACGTTTCCACCGAGAACCACGTACGTATAAGGCCTACCCGTATTGGGGTATAGGCCTTAGTCGTCCACACAGGCCCAGTATGGATAGGCCGACTTCACGCACAACCTTTGGATTTCGAATCTTTCGCAGGTATTCTCATGATGTTTTCCTTCACCGTAAGAGTGTTGGATAAATTTCGAAAATACATTTGGGAGTTAAAAAAGAAATACGCTCACAATATTGTAAACTAATGCCTCCATGGATTAATACAGTTTACACGAAATTGACCTTCTATCTTTATAGTTCCTTTAGGAGAGGAGATAAGGCGTAACCACCACTTGGGCCAATGTCCAAATGATACCATCTCAAGATATTA
>PQWD01010228.1:0-12638 GCA_019425675.1 Leucinodes orbonalis
TTGGTCTCCCGTCGGCTTTGAATTTGAGGGTGTTTTAAATGTAATGTTACTATGTGAATTAAATGCTTTTTTAGGATTAGTGTCATGGGGTCGGTGGGTGTTTTATCCTTTATTATCACTAGGTTTACAATTATGCTATACTAGACACGTATAATATAGAATGATTTATATTTACGCTTTTTTGTCTTTAGGGCAAAGGGTGTAAGGTGTCCTCAATTATACGAGAGTTTGAGATTTTGGGTGCTTTTGGGATTGAACGCGTTGGATGTTTTTAATTCTCAGAATACGTGGTACATAATAAGTATTTTAATAAAGAGCAAACAATGTCTATCTCGTGTACCATTCAATTTTATGATATGAAATTTATAATTTTATGATATTGATTGAAATTACATTTAAAAGTTACATTATGTGCCTTACAGGCTTGTAAGATTAAAAAAAGTCTTAGTTGAGCTCACTGTAAATTTTTAATTTACAATTCTAGACATTGGAAGTATTTTATTTAAAAAATTACGATCACGAAATATGAATTAATGTGAGGGACAAAGTCGACCTATATCTCTTAAATTAATTCATATTTTCGTGATGATATTATGTGCTAAATAATTTTATAAGACAATGAGTACCAAACGATAATATCATAACGACCTATTTGATAGACATTTCTTTGTTGTCGTTCACATGCATTAACTGTTGTTTTAGGTTATCAAACAATTTGGATATACCGCATCTTTTTTAATCGATTCTAAGTAGGGCGCGTACGCAAATACAGATATGCCAAGTTATTATGTAAATAAATTAGGCATCTGAAATAATAGTGTTCGAAATCGTGTCTCTTTTCGCTCGTGTTAATTAATAATTTCAACGTGGATTACTGCTGGTCTTACACGTTTGATGATCACCGCTGAGGAACATCGTGTGCAATTAAGGGTGTTGCTAGGTACAAAGGAAAATAAATTTTACTGTATACAATACTCAAACTATCGTTTGATTTATCTACATGGATTTGCACTTGAGATACTTTTTTTCTAATTAAAAATAACAATTCATAATTATAAAAAGGTATTCAAAGTGCATTAGTTGATTTGTTGACGTTATAGGCACTTATAGATTTTTGCTATCGGGTTGGGGAATTGGTGAGAAGACGGTTTCTAAAGGTTCCGGACTTGGTTCCCGTGCTGTAAAAAGTTCATAGAGACTATATTAGACTATTAAGATCTCGATACTGGTCGCCTAGGTAGGTACACGCAGTGCCAGTTATCGTCCGTGAATAAGAGTGCTATGCACTTTTGTGTTCCGGATGAGGGCATCGTAGTTAGTGAAATTACGGGGTATAGAGACTAACAACCGTTGTCACGGGTGACGGGGCAGGGCGGCATTGATGGGGAATTATAACTGTCTATTAGTTGTTGGTCTCTTTTCATGCCGCTCTGTAATGGTCAGGCGTATCACTTACCATCAGGTGAGCGTCCTGACCGTCCTGTTAACTTTGTAATATAAATAAGGATTATGAATTGATGTAAAACAATACCTTTAATAATTTAAAAATATACCATACTCGTAGTAATCTTGAATAGCCGCTTTCTTAATACTTGATTTTAACTTGTCTTAAATGTTAGTCACCACCAAAACCCAAGACTGAAAGCAGAGAAATTACCACTTTCTTAGGAAGCATCCATGTGGTTTATTTTTATTTTAGCATGATCGGATAAATTCAAGGTCTTAAAGATATTAAATACAAAGTTAGTAACTTTAGTTACTTATTTTTTTTTTAAAGATAATTAAATACAAAGTAACTTTAGTTACTCTTTTTATTTAATATCTTTCTAATCTGTTATTTCTTTACCCTTAATGTAATCTAATACCATATGAATAATCAATTTTTTAATGATTTTTAGGGCAAAGATGAATTCCAACACCGTTCGAAAGAGATGCGGTAATTTTTCTGAAAAGAGATAAAAATAGCAGGCTTACGGTTTTTCTTTTCAGACATAAAAAGACGGGATTAAGATTCCAAAGCCGTGTTTTTAAACTCAAAGCCGGTGAAGTCGTAAAATTTATTTTTTTACAAACAAAGCCAGTTTCAAGCATCCGCTTTCGCCGTTATATTTCTACTTTCGACGCGATCCTAAAAACAATCGTTTGAAAAATTAATGCATTGTACATTAATCAGTTAAAGGATTTACTATCGCAAAAACACTTCTAACCCTTTTTTACCGGCTGCTAACGGTACTCCTGGTAATATTTGGAAAAACTATTGTTTGTTACTTAAGCTTTTTATTGCGGGCACGACGTCGGGTGCCGCATCTTTTGTTGTTGCTCTAAAGTAATATATTTGCATACTGAAGTCAGAATTTGCATATTGTTCCTTGTCGGCAATGGCCGACTGAACGTTGGACAAAGAGTTGAGTTATAAATGGTAATCAATGAAGGACACATTTTTACGGTGTTTTAGAAATCGTGGTCGGCACAAACAACTTTGTCTTTAAGGATTAGCATTTAAATGTACGAACATCTCGTTTTAAATAAACATTTGCCGCTATATCTATTGTTGCGTTCGTTTTTTTTCTGTCACAGTTCGTTACGTTAAATTATCTGTTTTATTTTTAGCTGGTTAAGTATAGAATTCAAATTACGCGTGTCTTTGGATTCATTATTTGCGTTGTTTACGCATAAATTAAAGAAAATAATGGCTTTCTATTCGATGTAATGATGCTTTAATTTAATCAGGTGTACCATTGAGATACCTATGTATGTACATAGGCGTATATTAACATTATTATACGGAATATTTGATCAATAATTATGTTTTAAATTCAGACATTTTTTATACTACACAGTTTATTTTTCCTTAGGAATCTTAACCACTTTGAAGAATACAACATATTATCATTCGTTCCAACCATCGCAGATCACGACTCGACTGCATTTATTACTGGGTACCTCTGACATCATGTACAGCCAAGATACACTACACAACACGGTTCTTGCAGGTTTCATGAAGTGATTCTCACACCTTTTTTGTACTGGTGCTGTATCAGCCTGCACTACTATCGCGAGATTGGGCTGGAGGGTCTTAATTGCCTACAAAGATAATCGCGGGACCGACCAAAGGCTTAGTGCGCAAACCTTATTTAAAAATACTTTATTCAATAAATCATTATTACACTTTTGAAGCGTCAAAAATATTTAAAAAAATTACTACCGGTTCGGAGATATATGGAGCCAACATCCTACAAGTCGTTGGGATATTGAGGCGACAAACATTTACTACTGTTAGACGCAGCAGACTTAAAGTTACTAATGTTAATTATTGATGACGTTTGTAATAAGCGCGTAAAAGGCTCCTGTTATGAACTAAGTTTTAGTTAAATTAAATTAATTGATAGTCGATTTGGTGTAATGGTCGAGAAATCAGCTGCTGTGCAAAGGCTTTGGGGCTTGATCTTCGTGCACAAGTGTTTCGATGTATGAAAGGTATGTCTGTTTGTATAGGTCTGGATTTTTTTTTGTATCGTTTATGTTTATCTATATTTACAAAAATAGTATTAATTTTAATTTAATTTGGAGCAGAAGGCGCTGTGTGAATGACTGTCGATATTTATTTAATTTAAAGCTTATGGTTGTATCATGACATAATAACCCTGGCGCCTGTCTCTGGACAGTAAACCAACTACTGCCTAAGTCTGCCACAATTCAAGCCGCAAGCTTTTCTGTTACAGAAATTAACTAATTAACAAGTATTCTGTCATCGTTAACAATTCAATGCAAATGTAGTTAATTTTTTATTCCATAGCACATTTGAAATTTTAACCCATGTGCGTTCGCGCGTAATATACTTTTGACGTTTTACAACAAAAATATGTGTAAAAGGATTAAATTGGATGGTTATTTTCGAATTTGCAGCGCGTTCGGAAAAGAGTCCACAATGGATGACAATGATTTTTTTGCAATTGAAAGATGGATGCGTTTATGAAATACTTTTCGTGCGGTACGGTTCGGTGAAATTGGCAGGGCTGTCCGTTGGAGATAGAAAATAAAGTATAATTAAGTTGCTTGTCTATTTACGTAGTTAATTCTAAGTTACTGCAGATAGCTGGCTAATAAAGTATAACAAACGTAACCAAAGACGTATCAATAAATGTATTTAATATCTCCAGAAATCTAACCTCGAAAGAATAATCTTACGTGTAATTTAATAATTTAACAACGTCTTATCATATCTATATCGAAAGCGTCATGATTATTTTTCTGTGTTGTCTAGTTTATAATTTTATTTTATTTAGTCTATGTATCTTGAAGACGGCCAAGTTGTAACGCTCGGGGAAATATAAGAAGTTTCCATTATATTTATATCAGGTATAGTAGGATTATGTAAATGTTGCCTCTAAAACGTCTCCAGTATAAACTTGACATATCTTTAACCCAACAGCAACGGCTTTTTTGTGAGGAGTTAGGCTTTTGGCTGCAGATGGCCCTCATAACTTGATGACTTCTAGCTCATCTAATGAGATTTTTATGTCACCAACGCACAATGACAGCCTACTGATGGATTAATCTGCAATCCGAAGTACGGAAGATCTCTCCAGATATGCAAATGAACCTACAATGTTTTACGTAGGTGTTCATATACTGTTGACTGTTAGAAATCGGACGCAATAGAAAATTACTGTCGGATGCTTGCACCGGAGCCAATGACGGATAGGGAGTCAAAGCACGGTACCTTCGTAATAATGATCGTGTTGTCCAACATTAATGCGGCCCTATTTTGGTGGATTAACTACTCATTCTATAATTGTACTTGGGACAACGGCGTTACTTGCCTTTCGATACGATTACGAATCTTGCGACTGCTTGTCATGAATTAATTAACAAATGAATTCATTGACATTCATACAGCGCCATCTGGCCTAAAGCATTGCCCTGTATATGGATACTAACAACTTAACTCTATTTTTTTGTTAATATTTACGTGCGGATGACTGCTGATGGCTGCCGCTGACGGTGAGTCATCAGTGCTGATGAACTGTGAGTCACGCGGCAAGAACAACCGCACTGAACTGTGTCTTAAATTTACACGAACTTTTTGAAATAATTTACAAATAAAACACTGCGTGAATCTATCTAATGTATAATATGCTATGGTAGGTACTAATTGTGAAAAACAGTATATTGTTACATCATTACTTATAATTTATTTTAAACATTATATATAATTGTTAAACAAGTTATCTATCTATGTATGAATACATGAGCGTTCATAATTTGTTCATTATCATATAACACGCGTTATGGATTTAATAGGTGTTAATTCAATTATGGTAATTTTGTCAAAGAGTACCATCATCATCAGCTCATTATACGTCCCCACGAGCCTTTCCGTAAAGGGTGTACATGCATCGTCCACGTGGGTCCATTTGGCTGACTTCACGCACAACTGTGAATGTCTTCGAAGGCGTAGGCAGAGTACTTATATTACAATTAATATATTACTAGGACTAGAAATATTGTTCAACTTTATTATTGTTCAACTACATTATAACAACAACATATTATTAACCGTCTGTATTATCGTCCTAACTCCGCCGTAGACATTTGGTGTCAGATATCCTTATCTTCGATTCTCCTCGTCCAACCTCCACCATAAACATTTTATAAGCGGACGGTCTATATGGAGGAGGGTGTCTCTGATTTAATTTAGGTTTATTGATGTGCTTTGTCATTTTTTTTGACGCAAGCCATCAACATTCGTCTTTAATTATAAGACATTAAATGCTGTTAGAGAAATTGGCTTTCGTCATTAAAAAGGCAATCATTGTCAATGGACACTGATACATTAATATTTCGGCATTGGCAAAAGCAACAAAGAGAAAGGATATTAAAGTAAAATATTTAATTTATGGTAAAAAATAGTATAAATCAGTGGTATTGGAGCACAAATGTACTGTTGGCGAGCAGGCGGATTCGGGAGGGATCGGCATCGATCGTGGTCATCGGCGTACCGGGGCGGTCAACCAGGATCCCCGCCAATACGACACTTCGGCTTCACTATATCTTTAAACCTAATTGAGTACATAAATACGATTTAACTAAAATATTTCACCCTACACTTAAAAATAATTAACACTAAAAATATAATTAAAAAGTCCTTTCGGCAAGGTTCGAAAATACTGGTAGCGATACCTTTGGATTGCCAGACTGATTTTTTGTCCAAGATAGCTGCAGATCTTCGGTCACCTGTGATGTCGACTAACCTTAACTATTTTTTATTTAAGTCTCTAGTTAGGACCCTAACATGTAAAAGAGTCAAACAAACTCGAGTGAAGTTTGATTAGTACTAAATTGAAGGACTTATTCAAAGATATAGAAGATATATACTATGTACCTTTCCAATCGCACTGGGCCGCGTGGACGACTAAGGCCTAATCACCCTATACGGGTAGGCTCGTGCCCCTCGGTGGGGAGTTTAATGAGCTGATGATGATGATACTATGTTACGCTCGAACGTAGCAGCGCGTAGACAATAGATTCATTTATGTGTGTTGTGAGTTTTCACCCGTGCTATGTACACCGTTTACATATACATATTTCTTCGATGAAAGTCACCAATAATTAATATTATAGTGGTTAGTAAAGTTTCTCACTAGCTGTAATGTTGGACGCGTCGAAGGGATAGTGCAGGTACACGCTTTTTGCATTTCCTTTCCGCTTTTTTGAATACGAACTTTCTTTAAATAAATAATCTGACAACGCTTGACAGGGATTCATCTTAAAATAATAATTGCTGGCCGTTTGTAACATTTGGTTTTTTTATGTAAAAAAAAGGATTTCCGCTATGTACGCAGTGGAGATCATCATAGAATTACATTTAAATCATAATAATCATGAACTTGATCTGGATATAGACACTTGTTTAAGGTTGTCTATCTTACTTCCGATGTTTCCCCTTACATCATCATATCAGCTCATTATACGTCCCGAGGGGCACGAGTCACCCTTGGCGAATGTATAGGCTTAGTCGTTCACGCGGCTCAGTGGGATTGGCCGATTTAACGCACAATCTTTGGATCGCAGGCGTGCGCAGGTTTCCCCACGATGTTTTCCTTTACTGTAATAGCATCGGTGGGTCATGGTGTGGACTGTTGCCTTTTGATCTGAGAGTGCAGCAGGTTCAAACCGCCACGTAGGCAATGATATTCTGTATATAAAGGTAGATATGTCATCCGTGCCTCAAAAAAACCGCCGAAGAGAGTACAGTTTGTACTCTTTTGTTTAGGTAAATGTACGCTCATTCGAAATATGTGTATGTGGGCTGTCACTGCATTCGGAACACTTTTATCGATTGCTTTGTGAGCATATCACGAATCTATACTTTTTTACATCATTGCACGTAGATACCATTGTCTTTTTTTTTGCCCTACCATAGCAGCTTGTATAGTTAAGTAATTACTGAATACTGCGACGTACCATCTTACGTCATAATTTCAATACTTGGCATGTGACCGAGGTTCCATGTGTATGTAGAATCGACCAGTCCCTAATTACGGTTAAGTAATAGGTCGGTTTTCGGCCTGAACGTGTTCTAGATTATCTTGACCCTTGCAATGCCTAAGACATCCAAGTACTACTCTGGAGGCCCTTAGGTTCTTTGCATTTTTTTGGGCTGATAGCATCTGTGCTCGCAACTTGTCAGCAAAATATCAGAAAATAAATTATATCCACAGGCATTCACACAGCGCCATGTAACCCATATTAAGCGAGGAGCTTGTAGTTAGGGTACATACTTATATATATTTTTTATATGCATACTATACATAGAAACACCCAGACATTAAAAGCAGATGTTTATCAAAGCTCTCTAATAACTCCTTTGTTATGGAATTTGTTTTAAAGAAGCTAACCGTAATAACAATAAATATCACCATAACAATAATAAAATTTACTTGTAACATACGTCAACATAAATTAGTGTTAACTAGGTAAGTTAACTAAAAAACAATTCCAACCTACATACGTGTGAACAAAACGTCGTATTTAAAAAAGGTTTCATACGCATTCCGAACAACGTGATATCATTTAAAATAAGTACAACAACTGTGTAATCAATTCTGCGAAAACGTTGCCTTTTTTTTCGCTTCTCGTTTCGTATGTGTATGTTGTCAGTAATGAATTCTCTGATTCGAAATTCAAATGAGTGGGCCTGAATTTATTGCGGCTCACCCTCTCCCTTGCACGCTTTTATTTTATCTGTGCTCTAAGTTACTTGCTTACGTTATTTTTTTTATTTGTCTGGGGAGGCAGCTTTGTAGATAGGTACGTAGTTAGGTTGAGATAGATTACCTGAAATTAACGATAAGATTTACTATGTATTTTTTTAAATTGTTAATACATATATATGGTTGTACAGTACAATTCCTTTATTATTAAACTGCTGTTTCTTTTATTACGAGAAACAAAAGAAAGGAAAGGAAAAACATTTTTATTTTTAGGTTTCTTTCAAAAGTGCTTCCAAAAAGTATATGTGTAAGACTTTCTTTTTGTAAGATAATATATTTTTACATAAAAATATATAGATAATAATCAAATGTTTGTAAAAGTTCCCTTAAAAACTCATCGAAACTTAACGTACTGTTAAATAACTTATTTAGTGTGTAAAAGAGATAAGATATGCATTGTTCAAAATAAGACGTTGTTAACTAAAATCGTGATAAGATCAAAGCTGAACCATAGTAACACAGTGAAGGGACCAAACGTCGAGTTAAGTCCATAATCCTTGATTTGGTGGTTTGATTTAACATTGGTGTCGATTGCAATTCAGATAGTATGCTTCATTTTTAATAAAGGCATTATTTTCAATTTACCACAAGTTTTCACTCTACACATAAATAAAGACTTATAAATATAGTTTCCTATATTGCTGCTGTAATAATGACACTGGGAAATTGCAAAACAGACTGTTTTATAAAACTTTTGAGATTTGTAACCAATGGTAATCATAGCCGTATGATAAAATATTTGGTGACTTAACGCCATATCTTTAAACAGTATTACAATAATATTACTTCCCTTTTTTGTAATTATAGTAATACTGATTTAAGGGATGACTGTTATCCCAGGTAAGATTGTAGATAATCCATCAGTTGTAGTATCAAAAAACTGACTACGGCACTGACAACAATTTACAGTACATTCATTATAACATACTCGTATTTGATGACAAATTAATGAGAATATATCTAAATAACAGAGATAGGTATTTTAATACCGTCCGCATAAATTTTGACATAGGTGTCATCGTAGTGATGTAACGATAAAAAAGTTTGGGATAATTGATCGAGCGAATACCGAGAAAGTATGGTATCGACATGTGTATTTAAAATAAAAAAGCTTAGAACGTGCAACACGTGTCTGGTGGAATAATAGAGTGGCGTGACGCGATGGCAGATTAAGCAAGTGTCGCGAGGCTGCGCCTGCGCAGGTTCCGGGAAGGCGAACCGATTTTTATACAATAATATACGCGCGCGCTTGTTTTGGGGATTAAAATTGGGACGCACCTTTTTTGCTATTAAAAAAGTTATGCATATGCATTCGTGGCCAGTATTTTATTTTACAGTAATACGATTTATTTTCATACATAGTTTTAATTTGTAAATAATACTTTATAGCAGGTATAAAAATACAACGACAAATCCCTATACATCTGGAATTTTTACGGACCTCTTCAATCATAGTATCATTTACGTTCGGCGAATTTTGAAAAAAAACCCGAACACTATGAGTGGTCAAACAACAGCTGGTCTTAGCAAAAGGTTGGATGAAAGGAAAAAAAGACATTTGAGGCCTAGGAGCGTGCCGACTACACCGCCTTCTGGTTTTTTTTTGCAATTTATTTTACTTTGCAATTAAACTTTTTGGTCTATTGCTGATGGCGAGTGGACCATATGGTTTTGGCGTTCGGTGGTTAGATTGTAGTTTTTTGTTTTCATAAAGTTTGCCAAAAATAATATCAATTTATGTTTTTGTCCAGCTTTCAACATGTCGTAATATAATGTCTCCTATCCTCTATATTTTATTAAATTAATATAATATCCAAATTAGAAGTGAACGGGACGGTCATTGCGCTTACCTGGTGGTAAGTTATACGACTGACCATGACAGAGACAGTATTGAAGAAATTTATAAAGTAAGTAATCAAGCTCCGTCACTCGACACGACAAATGTTAGGTCTCATACTCGGTAATTTAACTAGCTACAGTGCTCATACGAAACAGAAGTGAAATTACTTCTATTTCACGGATCGATACCTGGTAAAGACGATTCAATACCGAGTCTACCACCTAGTAACTTTTCGCCCTATCAGTCGACATTTGTTATACTCGTATATGCTATTAAATATAAGGTTTTTCAATTAAGCATTTTATGTTCTGGTTGTCATAAGCAATACATAAAACCTGTGGCTTTTTCATCGTATATTAAACTAATTATTGGCTACAAAACACATAAAAGCGTATCCAGACCTTTTGTCGGAATGATGAATTGATTCCAGTTTTTGAGTCTTTTACCGTTTTTGCGGTAGGTGTGTGTGTTAAATCGCAAATTATAATTGATTGTGTTAAGCCATTAGATATTTTGGCGCCGCCATGGTCGTGAGATTATATCGGAATTTCTATGCTAGTGAAATGGATGTTTAAAATTATTAATGACCAAGGCTGATAAATAGTGTCAATATAACAGTAAAAAAGTTGTTTATTATATTTTATATATACATATATAGTGGCGTGCACAGATATTATAAGCAGGGTATGCAAAGTGCGTGACACTATTGCGAAAACAATAATATGTTTTTGTCAAATTGAGTGCTGTTGATGACAATAGATCGCCTATGGTTTCAAATCTGTAAAGAAAACGGGCGAATAAGTGAGGATCATTTAAATGTTGGCGATTTTCCGGGTTGTCTGGACGCACAGGGTATTCATGTTATTTGCATGTGTGGAGTGCCCGCCTTGTATGTATAGGTATGAAAGGCATGTGTAAATCACTCCAGTTAATGCAAGTAAAGCAATCATTCGCAAAGGTCACTATGGATGGGTGACCAAATATACTGACAGGCGTTTTGGCTTATATTTATGGTGCTAGTTTTTAACACCACCAATATGCTTCGGACTCGCGTGATGTGTAACGGCCAAATCTCCTCATAGTTATGACGTGTCGGAAGGTCTGTGTATTGCAGTGGGTTGTAATAGGCTGGTTGATTTTGCTATATATGGATCTGGATCTGTGGAAGGCTCGCACTGTTTAGAACAAAATTCTTCAAGTACATTAGTTTACTAAGCTTCAAGCTACTTTGTGTTAGCGAAGGATTTGTTACCTATCTCTTAAATGTTTGTCAGCTGATGATGTAAAGTATGGTACAAAAATGTATGGTTTTCAGTCTTTTTTTGCAAATGCCCGTGGCGAGGACACCTGCGTGGCACGGACTCCACAAAAAACATGGTATTATGCCACTATGTGCCCATTCAATATGCTTTTTAAATCTTATGTGGAACTGAGGTGGTGTGGAGTCGAAAGATAGATAAAGAAGTTTTTAATAATTTTCATAATACATAAAAAAATATTTAAATCTTCTCTTTTTGATTGAAAAGTTAATAAATTTGTTTCTTTAATCAATTAGTAAACTATGTTGATTACTCCACCTGTGGACGTATGTCTAGTCAATTAACTTATAGCTATTGACTGAAACCTGTAAGCGTATTTTTAAGACAAATAATAAAGTATTTATTTGTATTGAAACCTATTTTCAGAAGTGTTTGTTAAGTATTCTTAATTTGAAAAAAAATATTATGAATGAAAAATACTAATATATCTACAGCGAGGTAACATATAGGCTCCTATCGCAAAATGTGATCATTGTAATGATTTATTAGATAATTAATTGCAAATTTTTAAATAGCGCTTCCCGTTTTTTTAATGGTTTCATAGAACAAAAGTGCCATTAAAACTTAACCATGTCTCAAATTGAAATGATAATATTGTCATGTCAATTTTATCAAGTATTGTACATACCGCTGCTTTAAAAAATAATTGAAAATATTGACCGATTCCATACCATTCCTGTTCCACATACTCTTACAGAGTTAAACCGAATTCTTTTTATAGTGTTTTTTTTGGATAAACCTTACTATTGATGGTTTTGCAACATCCGCTGGATTTGGGTCAGGCGACAATCGGCCTCTCAATGGCGACGCTACAGTATCATATTGTCCGCCATTACTGGGAATATTTGCGGAAAAAGTGCATCAAGTGCAGCTAGAATGGGTAGATCAGGTAAGTTAAAATTGTTTTTGATTTATTGAAAAAAAAAAGGAATCTAACTAACACTAACAAGATACGTTAAAACACAGAATTAAATACTAGAAAGTTCTTAGTTTTAATATTTTAATAGGCAGCATTTAAATACGAGAACATAAATCTCGCGAAAAGCTTTTATAACATATAAGTATAGTTTATATTATTTAATCTGTGATATAAGTCAAATATGTTTAATTTGACGGTAAAAATTAAGTATAAAGTTGTCTTTTTTCAATTTAGCGCATTTAAATAGAGCTTTTGTTAAATAGATTTTTTTACCTTAATTTTAT
>PQWD01010229.1:0-29588 GCA_019425675.1 Leucinodes orbonalis
ACGCCTCCGTCGCTCCTCTATATCTGACCTCTAAACAGAGCAAATTATGACAGATGAATAAATAATATCTGAAGCAGTACAAGAAGAAAGCTTTGTAGAGATATTAGAGCCACCAACTACTACAACTGCTGTAAGAGTTAAACCAGATAATGCATTGATTTGTTTCAATACGTGCATAACATGGGCAGAAGAAAACGGCATGTCTGCCAAAGATATTATAATTCTTCGCAACATGCGAGAAAAGGTTTTTAAGCAAGGACTACAAGTTGCACAAAAGCAGACCTCAATTAAGGATTATTTTAAAACTACATAGTTAATTACATATGTACATGTTAATCGAATACATTACATACATTGACTCCCTCTATGAAATGCTTTATTTTATTCTTTACCTATGACTTATCACTATAATCCAATAATCCGAACATTCCAATAATCCGGCACCCTCCGGTTAAAAATAGTGCCGGATTAGTGAGATTATACTGTATTTCCACACTACAGTTATTAGTTCTATCGTTTGACATGAAACGCCAACCCAAAGGTTATGATGATTGGTGAAATGGCAACAGAATATGGCCACAGTGTGATTAAAATCTGTCAGTATAACACTATCGAGTTAATATGGACACAAATTAAAGGCAAGAAACAACACAACCCACTGTTTACAGCAAATTTCAACACCTTGACCATAAGGTAAAGCGATAGTAGATTTTACTTGACCAGAAATAATTGACCAATAGTGTGGTAGTGGCCATTATAAAAACAAAATAGGCAAATTATTAAATTCAAAAACACAAGCTAATACAATAAAAAGTATACCCTGAGTTTCACAGCAAACCGATAACTCTAACACATTCTATTTTCAACTCAAGACCATAGGCATTGAAGACTATAACAATTTGAATCCTGGGAAAAGGCCATTTAGGTCATAGTCAAGGATGAGGCAAAATTATCTGGGCACCACAAGTACTTCATAAGAAAATCTGGAATTGTGTATGTAGCAGAAAATTTAATAAAATATACCACGGATTGCATTCTGCATGACCAAATAGATATGGTTATGTATTTGTTTTATATAATTACTTATGTAGTAAATGTGTACTTTGTTTATGTACTATTATGTCATTAATGTATTTAGAATAACAATCTGACTTAGTTCATACTAGCCAGGTTACCAAAATGCACATTAGGCACTAGCATTTTGGTAAGTTGCTACATAAGCATTGTATGATTTGTTTTCTTACATGTAATAATTTTATTGAATGTTGTGCACTTTGACGACTTTTCATAAAAACAAGATACAATACACTGGAACAACAAACCATGAGACCAAAAATAATGAATTCCTAAATCTGTACAAATTATTTACTATAAAAATCATAGTACTGTAGACAAGACTGACATTCTACTTAGTTCTTTAACCCTTTAACCGCCAATGACCCTTAAGACACCAGACACATTATCTTCTTTCTTCCTTTCAAATGTGACCAGACTATACATTTATATTGAATAAAATATGCAACTGATTTCTGGAGTGGAAGGGAAACCTATATGTGGATACAAAGAAAAATAAAATCACCACCAGATTACAAGCATGATTTTGCATGACGACTTTCATGTATTAACACATTTAATGTAGTATAAATCATGTGTGTGTGAAATGAGAGTGAAAATGTACTTATTTTTATCATCATTTCCTATTGTTTGCCCAAAAATTTACATGTCAATAAATACATTTTTGGTGTCATATTTAATAGGTACCTAAGCTGCAGCAAATAATTTGGTAATCACAACTTTTATTACTTGCTGCAGCTTAGGTATGTTATTCAAAATAATTTACCACCCATATTATAAAGAGACCATCATACTTTGCACAAATGAATCCCGAAATATAACTTTTAGAACACGAAAAAATCACAAGACCAAATAATTCTGGTACCCACTTCTTATAAATACTATTATTCTTTCTGTAAATGCGATGCACCCAGCAATAGAAGCACGCAGAGATTACGCTAACTCCCCTATTCAGAGTTAAGCAACAGAAGTGCAAAACTATTTTCACGGGACGACATGAGCCACTGCGTGGAATAACAAGCAAAACGACTTAATACCGAGCCTATCACCATGCCACGAATGATTTTAAAAAGGAACACAAGACCAATATATAGATAAATCAAAGTAAAATTCTAGTCTACAATTCACTCTATCACAAAAACGATGCATATTGCCAAAGAGTATATACGTTTTACAAAAGAGTATACGTTTTACCGTTACGTTGCAGTTTCCTTTTATATGTATTATCTATAGTCTGTCTTTTTTTATTCCCGTGGAGTAATTTGACAATTCCTTATGTCAAACTCTAAATTAATGATACCAGCTTATATTTAATAGTGCTTCACGCACCGGTTTAATCAAAAAATCGGTTTTTATTACTGGACAAAAAATAAATGGATGGAGATAAATTCGAAACTAAGTCAAATAGTAACAAATCGAATTAAGTAATTTTAATTTTTAATTTTGTACCACACGGTAACAATTATTAGACTTTTCCAGGTGAAATCATGCTTATAAAATGCCTGACATTTCTTTTATTAGCGCACGAAATTTTTAATCAGTTAAAACCGTAGGCTTTATTTTAATATACTTACGTAGTAATCCCTTTCTTATATTATAAAGGCGATTATTTTACGCCTTAACTCCTGAACCAATTTTGATCAAATTTAGTACAGAGATAGCCTAGAGCCTGAGACCTCACATATTCCGATGTTATGATGAGTATATATTAGTATGTATATCCATTTTTTGTCGAAGGGAAAAGTCGGCATGCCAATTTTGAGCTTCCTACTAGAATACTACGAAAAGTCCTATTTAAAATTGTCATCCCACTTTTAAGGCTTTAGGGTAATCTGTGAAAATGCAAATGATGCCGCATATTTTTGTTGATGAAAAGTGCTCCGTATACCAATTTATAGCTTCCTACCTTAAAAACTGCGAAATTTTCGGTATAATATCCCCCCTTCCCCACTTTTAAAAGTTTGGGGTAGATTTAAAAAAAAATCTGCAAGATTTGATTTGTACACGAAATCATATGTCTTTTAGTTGAGCACCTAAATTTGAAAATTTGGAATAAATCTCCCCCTCTTTTAAGGCTTTTGGGAACAACGCAATATGCCAGATTATCGTTTGTGACAAATTATTTAGCTTCCTACCTTTAAAAATCCAAAAAGTAGCATATACTATTTTCACCCCTTTTTGAAGGGGAGTAATTTGGAAAAAAATTTGTATTTTTCATTTATGACAACTAATCCGCATAAAAATTTTAGCGTTCTTCTTCAAAAATCCATCCCAAATTTCATTGAAACCGGTTCAGTCGTTTTTGGGGCACTAGTAAATGAAGAAATAAACATCTACCTTTTTGTAACGATAAATATTAATACGAAAGGTTACTTAAATTACACCTTTGTTCATCACATGATTTGCAACGTGACTTGTCAATACTGGTCACCCAATTTTTTGTCACATATTGACCTAAATTTTCATAAGAAATATGTGGAAATCATTTATGATCTCTAATTTACGATTGAAGTACATAAAATAATATTTAATTTACCGATTGAAGTACATCACTATTAAAAAACAGTCAGAACTGTGCAACACTGGAAATTTCAAATTACTCCACGGGTAAAAAACACACTATATGCCATTTGTATAATCTTTGATCTATGCGTTGCAGCTTAATGCAACCAGATACATGACAATCAGTGTTGCCACCTGAGTTTTAGAAAAAGGCTTTTGAGAAGGGCTAGATTGAGCATCAAAAGATTTTCTGTTCTAAAAATTCTGAAATAATCATCTCATGAACCCGTTTTTTAGAACTCTAAAAAAATGTTTCGTGTCCGATGAAATAGCAAAAAAGTACTTGTTAGCATGTCGAAAACTTAACAATTTTGGTAAGACTGAAAAAGAGCTAGATTGCTCTTTTCGGGCCAAAACGTTAAAAAGGAGTTACTAAAGTATATTAAAGTGCCAGATCTTGCTACAAAAGGGCCAAGGTGGCGACAACATTTGAACATTTAAAAAAAAACAAGTTACTTAAATAAATACCAAATAGTGATGTATACTTCCTTTTTAGCGACAATGCTATGTTTTGATATCAAAACTAGTCAAGTTACCTTTAAATTGGTCGAGAGAATTGAGCTACGTCTAGTTAATTTTTTGGGTGGAAGAAACAGACAACTAGCTACCTACTTTTAATTTTTTCTAGCTAGTATGTAAGGCTATCAGCTGGCAACATTGGTGGCGCGACGTTACGCGTGCTATACACTACTCGCGCGCAAGTTGCGCGATGTTACGAATACGATAGTGTTGAGAGGTACTTCGGCTTACTTCGTCCGACTTTGCCTCGCCTCGGCAGCGGCAGCTCAGGTGACTTTCATTTGCTGTCGGTTTTTGGACTTTTTGGACCGAGTGGAAGGGCTCGAAGTAGCACAAAGTGCGTTCACTGGCGTTCACGAAGTACCTCTCTACACTACTCGACTGGCTGGTTTCGGACTACTTCGCAAGGAACTTTGTGATAGTGTATAGTAGAGGTGGGTAGGTCCGGATGGAAACGATCACAGGATACGTATCCCTCGCACTAGCGAAAGATGTAAATCCGGAAATGAAAAGGAGCTACATCGCCGTGGTACTGAATGAAACGCGGTAAACTAAACGCGACCTTATACCGTTGTAATAAAGTGTAAGCACACCGGATCCGGACACGCATCGCGTTTACAGTCCGGAGGGGAAGGCGCGGAGAACGGGGGGAGGTGCCGCCGTGCGGTGGCGCAGAAATCGAACTTCATTGTATACAGACGTCAATTTGACACTTTTGACAGATAGATATAGTATGATTAGGATGCGTTCAGTTTCACCCATTTAATTTTCCTCAATAACTTATAATATTTTTTGTTATGTTTTTTATTTTTCATTTTTGTATTAAAATTTATTTATGTATTATTTTATTTGTTATAATATCGTTTATTTGTATACCGTTGTGTTCCAGTCTCACTTCGTTGTATTGATTTTTTCTTTTTGAATCGTGGTATTAGTAATATTGGTATGTTTAAAATTTAAATTAAATCACTAAGAGGTTCTGCAGAAAATAACAGTTAAATATACTGTAATGCTTGTGCGCCGTATATGATACTATTTATAACGATATCTAAAATTTCTATATTTTTTCATGTCTGTATATGGTGTAATTGTAATTCAATTCATATTCAAATCATTTATTTTGAATAATTAATATCCAATTAACATTGAATTAAAATTAATTAGATGTAATAGATATAAACATAGAATTAACAAAATAGTAATTGATACACTTTTGTATTTGTGCGTAGGCACAACATCGTGGTTCTAAAAGAAACGAACATGGCTGCGAAAAGCGAAAGGATGAAATTTATGTCGTTGTAATAAAGCTCACACGGAGCTGGAACTGTATCTCGACGAACCGGCCGGCAGAGGCACCGTGTACTAACTGAACTACAAGCAGAACCGGACCCACAATCAAGAACTGCGGCTTCGGATTCATTCCGCGTTCACAACTCCGCCGGACCCATATGGGTCGTCGACACGAAACCTGGATGTACATCACTAGAGCTGGACACACATCCTGATGTAACTCCGAATATACACCGGACCTACACACCTCTAGTGTATAGCAAGCATAATATACAGTGTTGAGGAAAATTTTGACCAACTTTAAATTTAAGGATAATCATTAAAAATATATATAATGTTTAAATAAAATAAGTTTTATATTCATTTACAAAGAAGAGATGAGAAGTACGGGCAAAGAAAACACATATTGCTTTAGTATTTTAATTATTACAAATCAAGATGTATTTGTGATCAGTTACCATGATAACAACACAGTCGGATGTTATGCATGGAATCAGAATCACCATGGAACCGTAATTTTTAAAAATAGCCCTTGTTTGCCCTGAGCCCAATCTTCCTGCTGCGTAATATGCTCAAAGGCCCATTAAGTGATTCTTACTATTTGTTCGGGATCTTCATCTGTATTCTTATCCACCACCTTTCTTTTTACGGGATTCCAGATTTTTTTGATGGAGTAAGGCGACAATTTTAACACTTTATGATTAAGGTGTTTCAGCAATCTATTCACAGCTTTCTTACTTTTTTTTGTGTTGCTTGTATCTTATAAGATATGTATGTAGAGAAACATTTATATTAGAAAATAATAGTCATTTTATTGGCAAACGACAATATGGCCATATTGGAAAAACAAAATACTGCGATTGAAAGATTTTGTGGAACTAAATTTGACAGACCGACCGGCCATGTCGAAAAAAGTTTCCGAATGCATTGACAGTACACATACACATATTTCCAATGAGCGTACATTTACCTAAACGCCCACCGCGTAGGGAGACACCTAACATAGCCCTCTCCATAACACGATGTTGGCATATACAATGCTAAATCAATGAGTTCACACAAAAAAATATTACCTAATAATAAGTTATATAATAGTTTAATTATGTAAGTTAACAATAAATAACTGACGATGCGTCATTTCCTTATTTCGTTTTCCATGTACTAGTAAATTTAATAGAAAAAGCTTAAAAAAACGAGTACCAATGAAATAAATTAGCATTTATTAACGCACTGTTGTATTGGTTGAAAACACAGACATCAGAATATACATTAGACTGGACAAGCCGCCAAGTTTATAGGCAGTCCCAGTGTCGCAATTTCTTTTCGGTTCTTACCTGTGAAAAGTTATTATATTTCTTGATAAATTTACTGATCCATTGCGATGATGGCATGTTACAATTGCACAGGATGGCATTTTGGAAAAAAACGGTAATTTCTTCTATATATTCGTGCGTCTTGACTCGTCTCACAGAGCGTAAACTGGTAGCCAGTGTATGCTCGTTGAGCTTACAGTTGTCGCACTTTAAACGCGGCTTGCCCCATCTCCTGTATTGGGAAATCTGTGGTTGAAAACATTGATAACCTCTTTATCAATTTATAACGACAACTCGACTCGTAAGTGGTAGACTCAGTACAATAATACAAATACAAAAATATTTATTGTGCATAATAATGTTACAATTTGTACATACCAAAACCATTATAACCTAGATAGTTACAGTTTCTTTCTTAAATTGAGCTAGGTATAACTAGTAATACATCAATCAATCTATTTTGTAGGTAGGTAGTACTGAGTCGTCTAGGTAGGTACCACCGCAGTACCAGATATCGTCCCGTGAAATAGCGTTTTGCACTTTTGTGTTTCGGGATGACGGCACTGTAGCTAGTGAAATAACCGGGTATGAGAGACCTAACATCTGTCGCTCCCGGTGACGGGCGTAGGGCAGTGTTGGCAGATGATAATGACTGGTACTGCTATTAAATTCCACCAACACTGCATATGCTATGGTCAGGCGTATCACCTGATGGTAAGTGATACGCCTGACCATGACAGCGGTATTGAAGGAGACCAACAACTGATAGACAGCTATAATTGGGCACCAATGCCTAACAGGCTTATAAGTTTGGGTCTAGATTGCGCTGTGTGAATATCAGTGTCAGTGGACATTTATTTATTGTCAATTCTTCCATCGGCCATTGCGTGCGTGCGCATGTGCTGTGTTAGTATCTTGTTAGTCTGAAAACAATAAAACATTGTAAGTTCACAAACATTTACGCACACACACACACGCACGCACACACACACGCACGCACGCACACACACGCACGCACGCACACACACACGCGAGGGCGTCAGTGGCGCAATGGTGTGGACTGTCGCCTTTATGCCGGAAGGGCTGAGGTTCAAATCCGACACGTACCAATGTGTTTCCGATTTTTTCCGAAAATATATGTACGTTATCCGACGCTCGTACTGTGAAGGAAAACATCGTGAGGAAACCTTCATGCACGCCTGCGAAGTGATTCGAAGGTTGTGTGTGAAGTCGTCCAATCCGCACTGGGCCCGCGTGGACGACTAAGGCCTAATCACCCTATACGGGTAGGCTCGTGACCCTCGGTGGGGACGTTTAGTGAGCTGATGATGACACACAAATAAATCGGCGTCGGTGGCTCATTAGTGTGGACTGTTGCCTTTCGATCTGGAGGATGCAGGTTCACCCGCCACGTACCAATGTGCTTGCGAATTTTCGCAATTATATGTTAATCCATTACGTGACGTTAATCTGACGCTTTACGGCTATATGTACGTTAATTCGATGCTTGCTCCACACGAATGAGCCACCGACGCCGATTTGTGTGTGTGTGTGTGTGTGCGTAAATACATATGGTATAATGTGTGTGTGTGTGTGTGTGTGTGGTATAGTGTGTGTGTGTGTGTATGTGTGCGCGCGTAAATACATGTGGTAAAGTGTGTGTGTGCGTGCGTGCGTAAATACATGTGGTATAGTGTGTGTGTAAATACACGTGGTATAGTGTGTATGTGTGAGTGTGTGCGCGTAAATACATGTGGTATAGTGTGTGTGTGTGTGTGTGTAAATACAGTAAAATTATCGCACCGTGAATCCTTTGCCGCACACGTGGCATCTCTTATTCTTAGGCGGCAGTATGCCTTCGTGTATTCTACGCGTGTGTTTCACCAGATCAGCGTTCCTTATGAAATTCTGCAATTTAAATGAATACATTTCAATTGCATTACATTATGAAGACCTATTTTCAGCGTCGTAATGGCTTAAGCTGAGGCAGAACCCTTTGACCTTCTTTAATGCTAATGTAATTTGAAAAAATAAGTGCAACATGTTTCTTTTCTTTCTTTTTTTTATATATTTTTGTAAAGGTCAATAAATGGTTTTTCTTTCTTTTATTTATTTTGGTGTAATCAAAGTCAAAGTCAAAACATTTATTTCAAATTAGCTTACAAAAAGCATTATGAACGTCAAAAAATATACAAAAATAATAAAAAACGATTAAAATACTAAACTAAAAATATAAGTTTTGATGCTACAAAAAAAAGGTATGGGTAATGGTTAAAACGTCAGCTACTACACCAAGGGTTCCGTGTTCGATACCCGGGCAGTACAAACATTTGTGTGCACGAACATGTCTGTATTGGTCTGGATGTTTTCTATGTATAATATGTATTTACAAAAAAAAAGTATATAAGTATGTTTACCAGTTGTTTAGTACCCTAACTACAAGCTTGCACTTAATATGGGGCAAGATGGCGCTGTGTGAATGTCAGTGGATATTTATTTGTGTGAATTATCCAGTAATTATTTATGGATATAAACTGATAAGGTATATTTTGATTCTAACATACCTTGTCGCAATCGCATCTGTAATTATACTGCTTCAAATGGACCAAATTGTAATGTTCTTTCATGTATATATTCTTAGAGAAGACCTTATCGCAGCCCGGACATGGTATTCTATAATAAATAAATAAAAAATAGATATAAAAAGAAATATATATAGATATATAAGAGCGTCGGTGGCTCAGTGGTGTGGACTGTCGCCTTCCTACCGGGAGGGCTGAGGTTCAAATCCCGACACGTACCAATGTATTTTCGAATTTTCGAAAAATATATGTACGTTATCCGACGCTCTTACGGTGAAGGAAAACATCGTGAGGAATCTTTCATGCACGCCTGCGAAGAGATTCGAGGTTGTGTGTGAAGTCGTCCATCCGCACTGGCCCGCGTGGACGACTAAGGCCTAATCACCTATACGGGTAGGCTTCGCTGCCCCCTCGGCGTGGATTTAATTGAGCTGATGATGATGATAAAAAAAAATATAATATAGAAATATTTTATTTTCATGCATTTTTTAAAATAATCTGTCTGTTTGTTCGCGGTAATCTCGGAACGGCTGGACCGATTTGGACGGACATTTTTTGCCATGTAGCTGATGTTATAAGGGAAAAAACTAAGGCTACTTCATTAGCTAGTAAATATTAAATCCTCACATAGCGCCATCTAGTTCCAAACTAGCAAGCCTGTATGGGTCAACGCGGTAAGCGTCGGTGGTTCAATGGCGTGGACTGCTGCTCCCGAATCCGAAGGTGCAGGTTCAAATCCGCACAACCATTTCGAAATTATATGTACGTTATCCCACGCTCTTCCATGAAGGGGAAAACAACGCGAGGAAACCTGCGCACGCCTGCGAAGAGATTCAAAGGTTATGCGTGAATTGCTCGCACTGGCCCCGTGGACGACTAAGGCCTAACACTCGCGTTATGCTTAGTTTGGCGCGAGATGGCGCTGTGTGAATATTCATTAATTGATTGATGATTAACTTACTAACCTCAATTTTTTCCTCGGATATATGTTTTGCGCTATTGCCAAATGCCACTGAAAATGAAATATTGTTTATTAAAATTTTCGGGTGATCTCGATTGACTTTGTGGGGCGCCCAAAACGTTTGGTTCACTTTATGTCGTATTTTGCTCGAAAACTGTCAGCGACAGATTAATGACATGCAGTGTTGACGGAAACCTAGCTTTCCGTCAACATGCCCTACGCCCGTCAACCCGAGTGTGGCCCTCATCCCGAATCGTTTCGGACAAAATGGGAAAGACTTACATAGAGCCGTTGACTGGGATAAGTTAATAAAATATATTACTGAAACCTTTTGAACATTAAAACAGAAAGGGAGAATCGACCTTAAGCACAAGGTTACTTCCCTATAGCTATAACGTCAGGCGGATAATGTGTGACACACTCCACGCCAGTAAGAGAAGAAAAGGTTGAAAAAAGAGAGAGAAGAAAAAGAAAAAGAGGCAGAGAGAGACCTTGTACAAAGTCCTACTTACCTATATCTTCAGGATAATATCTGTCACACTCCACGCAGTAACAGGACAGGTTGAAGAAAGAGAGAAGAAGAAAGAGAGAATGGGGAAGAAAAAGAGAGAGATATAATGCGACCTTATACAAGGTCTAAATCACCTATATATATACACGTCAGGGTTATGTGTATCACACTCCACGCAGTAAGAAAAGACAGGTTAAGAAGAGAGAGTAAAAAAGAAAGAGAGAAGTCGACCTAATACAAGGTCCAACTCACCTATATCATACATGTCAGGATAATAAGTGTCACACTCCATGCAGTAAGCAAAGACAGGTTGAAGAGAGAGAATTAGAAAGAGAGAGAAAGAATTCGATTCCTTGTACAAGGTCCAACTCACCTATATCTTCACGCAGTACACTTCACGCAGTAAGAGAAAACAGGTTGAAGAGAGAGGAAGAGAGAGAATTCGACCTTATCCAAGGTCCATCTCACCTATATCTATAGACGTCAGGGTAATGTGTGTCACACTCCACGCAGTAAGCAGGCTGAGAGGCTGTATGCCTCACTTTCTGTTGTGCAACCAAAGTCGCGTATGACCGAGCGAACGTTTTGTTCGATGACTTGCATGTCGAACTTTGTGTGACACTTCCTGCAATTAGATAAATAAATGACACACAGCGCCATCTATCCACAAACTTAGCATTATCCTGCAATGAGATAAATAAATCTCTAGTGACACACAGCGCCATCTAGCCCCAAACTAAGCATAAGCCTATTAACAGGCTTATGCTTAGTTTGGGGCTAGATGGCGCTTCCTGTGAAAAAGTGTGTGTTTTCCTTAAAAAAGGGGTTATTTATTTCCAAGTGAAAAGCAAAAAATTGTTATGCGAAGCGAAAAAGAAGAAGAAGAAGCAGTGTTGCAGTGTTGAAATTATTCTGTTTTCGTTACCAGGAAAGTGGAGCCATGTTATCCCGAATTTAACGCGAGTGAAGCCGCGGGCAAAAGCTAGTATGATAATTATATAACTATACATAGGATTCCCCCTCCACATCTTTAAAAGTTTTGGGGTCTATTTTGGAAAAAAAAAAAATTATATATATCACTATACAAATGATCCCCTCCTCCCCGCAATTTAAAAGGTTTTGGGGTTATATATATATGTATCAATATTTTTATGTTTCAATTTATATCACTATACAAAGTATTCCAAAAGGTGTAGTTGTCCATTTTTGAAAAAAAATATTTATATATATACATATTTATATATATATATATAAATAGTATTTATATATATACATATTTATATATATATATATATATATATATAAATAGTATTTTATATATATACATATATATCACTGTACATAGGAATCCCCCGCCGACCTTAAAAGTTTTGGAGTCCATTTCCCAAAACAATATATATCCATATATACCACTATACTTAGAAATCCCCTCCCCCTAACTCTAACAGTCTTACTACAAAAGATTTAAACATCTGTTTAACATCTGTTTATAAAAACCGTTACCACAAAACGTTGTCTAAGGGATGTTTTGAGGATAGAACATGTTTAAGCATTGTTTAACTTTAGACAAGCGAATTGCTTGGTTTAACACGTGTTTATACCGTGACTAGTGTCATTTCTAGATAACAACAATGCGGTTGTTTGTTGCGTATCATTTAATATCATTTATTATTAACTAAAATGAATTTTGAGGTGATAGACTTTATTGACGAAATGGACATTGACTATGTAGAAGAACATAGAGATGATGTTTGCCCGTGTGCGGATAAATCCATTTGAGCATTACAATGAGGCTGCTTTTAAAAAGAAATATAGATTTAGTAAAGCCTTTGCTAGTAAAATAGTGAATTTAGTGAAATACGATCTTCCCAATGATTCGCGTGGTTGTACAATAAATCCTGAAATACAGGTGGCTTGTGCTCTGCGATGTTGGGCTCGTCATCAGGTATGTTTGATTCAAGTTTATTTTTAAAGGTTACATTTTGTAATATATATATATGCTCAAAAAAGTCCGGTATAATATCCCCCCTTCCCCTCTCTTTTAAGGCTTTTGGGGCCGATTTCCGAAAAAAGAAAAATGATTTTTTTTGTTTTTCACTTACAGCCCTCATACCAATTTTTAGCTTTCTACCTAAAAATCTGCGAATAATTGGATATGATACTTCCTCCCCTATTTGAACAAATAGTCCGCATACCAAATTTCAGCGTCGTACTACAAAATTGCGAAATTTTCCATACATGTATGTATAATGTGTAGGTATTAAAAAAAAATGTATATAGGTAGAAATGTTTATCCGTTGTTCAGTACCCATTATACAGGCTTCGCACTTAACTTGGGGCTAGATGGCGCTGTGAATGTCAGTGGTTTTTTTTTTATTTGCCTCCTCAACATTTTCCATGGTCTTTCGAGCCGGATGTATAAATATATGATCAAAAACCTTTCGAACATTAAAAGAGAGAGGGCAAATCCGACCTTGTACAAGGTCCACATAAAAAAGAGATTTAGAAGAGATTTTCTTATAAATACCGGGATACATTCTAACATGTTTTAAACTTTTTATATTTCGTACTTATTTTTATTTTACATATTTATCACAAAGAAAATCACCTCAAATGGTCCTTGATGCAGTACCTCATCTTGAATGTGATGCCGCAATGGTGGCACACGAATTTCTCGTGCCACTCCTTGAAATGCTTGAAGAATTCCCGCCTACATCTGTACAATAAATCATCATCATTTCAGCCTATGTCCACTGCTGAGCGCAAGCCTCCTCTAATGATTACCATGCCGATCCTTAGCAGTCGATATAGCTACCGCCAACACCTTACGTGGACGCCACTCGAGAAACTTTCCGTCCCTTGGCCATGGCAGGGCTTCTTGAAATCGGTTCAAAATTAAACCGATTTTGTATCTTAAAACTCGCGTGCAAGTAAATCGACTCAAGCCTTAAGTACGCATAACAAGTGATATAACTAAAAATGCCTTATTATACCTCTATATAATGTTTTACATAATTAAAGCCTAGTAATTGAGCTTTAAAATGGTGTAAGTTGCATGAAAATCGATTCAGTAGTTTAGTAAAAAAGGTTAATGCTAATGATAATGTAAAAAATGTTGAAAATTCATACAATTTCACAGTATGGGGTTATTGTGTTTAAATGAAACAAAATGTGCGTAAGATAAAAAAATATTCGTGTCAATATTTGGTATTCCCTCCTCTAGCTCTGATCACTGCTCTCATGCGATTCTTCATCGACCTTATCAACTTTTTAATGGATGATTGTGGTATTCGACCCCACTCTTCTACCAACGCAGTCTTGAGCTCATTGATGTTTGTCGGAGCTGGATTCCTCGCTCTAACTTTCCTTTTGAGCTCGTCCCATATGTGCTCAATGGGATTTAAATCGGGGCTGAGCGCTGGCCAATGCATAGTGTGAATTCCAACTTCGTTCAGGAAATCACGTGTGGCCCGAGCAGTGTGACATCGGGCATTGTCATGCATCAAGATGAAATTTTCCCCAATAAAGCCTTGATAAGGGACAACTTGATCCAGTAGAACATTTTCAATGTAACGATCACTGGTCAGACCTCCTCCCCGGCCTCCCCCAGGAACGAAAACAAGGTCCGTTTTGCCTTCTAAGGAAATTCCAGCCCACATCATGCAAGATCCGCCACCATATGCAACGGTTTCCACAAAGCAGCACTGTGAAAACCGTTCACCGGGACGACGGTATACCCGACCTCTCCTGTCGCTGCCATGGAGACACATCCTCGTCTCATCTGTGAACAGGACTGACTGCCATTGCTCTATGCTCCAATCCAAATGTTCTCGAGCAAAGTGAAGGCGTGCTTGACGATGAGCTGTGGTCAACTTCGGGCCTGTAGCGGGTCTTTTCGGAGTAAGGTTAGCTTCTTTCAACCTTCTTCTAACTGTCCACTGACTGACAGTCACCCCGCGAACTTGACGTAGCTCCTGCTGCACATCTACGCCGGTAAGGTGTCGATTTCGGAGAGAGGTCGAGACCAAAAACCGGTCGTCACGCTCCGAGGTGCACCGGCGTCGGCTGGTATTAGGCCTCCGAGTGAAGGCACCAGTCTCTTGAAACCTTCTGTATACTCTCGAGACAGCGGACTGACTCATATTCAAACGACGAGCGACTTCTCGCTGGTTCAACCCTTCTTGCAACAGGGCAACGACTTGAGCGGCTTCTTCAGGTGTTGTATCCATAATTTTCTTCAAATGACGGCTTTAATTTGCAGAGATGTGTTCAGGTCAACGTCTAATGAGCGACTGATAAGAAAAAAACGATTACAGGGGGTTTTATAGGGGGTTGTGTCGCGCAAGTTGTGAATAGAGCGCAGAGCAGTTTACGGGAGGTTGCGTTCAGTTGCATTCTAAGTACAAGTGTTTATTTAAATTACTGATATTATGCTACCATTTGAAAGCCTAATTACTAGGCTTTAATTATGTAAAACATTATAGAGGTAAAATAAGTCATTTTTTAGTTATATCACTTTTTATGCGCACTTGAGGCTTGAGTCGATTTACTTGCACGCGAAGTGTAGTTTCGTTCCGGAGCGGAACAAATAGGAATGATACTTGAAACCTAAACTAAACCGGTTATAGTGAGATAGTCGCAACTTGTAAACTCATCGATGGAATTATCTGCTGTGCACTCGCAAATGCCGTTTACTCTGTAAGTGAAGTGTGTGCGTGCAGACAATGCAACGCTGCGCTGATTAAAAGTTTAACCAGTTATTTCAAAATTAACATATTTTTAAAAAACCGGTTCAGAGAGAACTTTAGGGTTTCGGTTTAGAGTGACACCTTTTTTAAAAAGTTCCATTGGTAAATTCATCAAACCGGTTAAAAAAAAAAGCCCTGGCCATCGGTTCTACGCACAAATACATACAGTAAATTATAAAAAACGTTTGATTAGGTTCATCACCAGCCTTCGAACCTATGACAGATCGCGCAGCGATGTAAACTCAACATTTACACCACTGCACCACATGCAGTGAAGTCCTTCTCACTCGCAATCCACTGCTAGACATAGGTCTCCCCTATTTGCGCCAGATATCCCGGTCCTCGCTTCCCTCCTCCAGCCTCCACCAGCGACCTTTGGCAAGTGGTCGGTCCCTAGGTCCTACGCTACGCTTGCTGAGACGCGGTCTCCACTCCAGAACTCATCTGCTCCAACGGACCGAGGTTCTGCGACATACGTGACCAGCCCACTGCCACTTCTACTTGCCGATCCGGCGGGCTATGTCGGTAACTTTAGTTATTTTACGAATAGCCTCATTTCAGTTTTTGTCCCTGAAATAAGCCCCAAGCAACAGAGAGTAACATGGACTGAGCATTGGTGGCTCATTGTTGTGGACTGTTCCCTTTCGATCTGGAGGGTGCAGGTTCAAATCCCGCTACGTACCAATGTGATTTAGAATATAAATTATATGTACGTTATCCAACGCTCTTACGGTGAAGGAAAATATCGTGAGGAACCTGTGAAGAGATTCAAAGGATGTGCGTGAAGTTGGCCAATACGTACTGGGCCCGCGTGGACGACAAAGGCCTATATACCCTATACGGGTAGGCTGATATGATGATGATCAAGTAATATGGGCATAGAGATAAGTACTTACCCATACATCAATCCACACTTCATACACTGGAATACTTTTTTATGTTCAGATAAATGTCTTGATTTACCAGCATCATTTATGAAGCTATGACAAATATTGCATTTTAATCTCGTAAAATGTTTTTTTATATGCACTTTTAAACATTTCTTGCTTTTAAATCTCGATTTGCATATATCACATATAAAATTACCTTTAACCTGAAACGAAAAAGATATAATTACATTAATATTACAAAGGTGCAAAATTGTGAGTCTTTATGTGGCGTTAAAAGGGTTAATTATAGAACAAATAATTTTTTTCAAAATAAAATAACATGTAATTTGAGGCTTCTTTTTGTTATTTATGTAATACTGACAATGACAGAAACAGTGTTGAAGTAAAATAATAACAGCCTACTAGAAGTCGTTATTAAAAATACTCACCGGCGCGTGGCACTTTCGATAATGCTTTTTCAACATACCCTCATTTTTGAAAACCACAGCACAACAATCACATTTATTTTTACTCACTCTAAACTCGTATCTATCTCTTTCGCTCTGCATACACTCTTTTAACTCATCTATTCGAAGCTGTAATCTTTTAAAGACATTATCAAAGTTCAACTGTTTACTATCAAGAATTTTGAATTTCGGTTTTTTATTTTGCATCACTCTTTTTTCCGCCCATTTGTTATTAATTCTTGTTTTTCTCTTGCAGTTATTCATTACTGTTCCTACTGTTTGATCTTCATCTCGCTTTGCGTTTTGATCGGTTGTACTAACATCAGAATGTAATATTTCCTGTGTATCGTCATAATTATGTCTTGAATTATCGGATTCATTATTAATAATTATTTCTTTGTTATTTTCATCTTCTGTTTTGATATATATCTCTAGTGATGGTTCGTGCACGTATATTATGTTTTGCGAATCGTTCATAACAACCGTTGTTAGACATGATAAAGATCCATACATGTGTGTCTGAAATTGAAGTCGACGGTCTTTAAGCAATCCATCCTAAACAAAATACGCAGCTGAGATTTGTACACTGGCTGCAGGATTGGTCAACAAGTTCAAAATGACTCAACAGCTAATGGAGCGAGCTATCAGGATCTATATCAGGGATAGAATCAGAAATGATGTTATTTGTGAGAGGACTAAAGTTATCGAAATAGCTCGCCATATAACCAAGTTAAAATGGCAGTGTTGTGGTTACGTGTATCGCAAAACTGATGTGTGTTGGAGCAGTCGAGTTCTGGAGTGGAGATCGCGTCTTGGCAATGGATGGATGTTTAATAAATTATTAAGTGTTTTTAATGCAAACAGTAACACCCACAATGAGTCATCAACCCAAATTGTATAATGGTTGTGAAGTGTGCTACATGCTATAAAACGAGGGTTTTTGATTGATTCCTGGTAACTAAACTAACATTTGTTTGAATTTTGCTTACTAAATTCATAAACAAAAACATATAAGTAGTATATATTATACCTGACCAAGCTGGATCATTTCACTGGCTTTGCGGAAACGCTCTTGGAACTGTGCCGCCTTCTGGAGTAAATTGTTACACTCCCAGCACAATTTGACACATTCAGTGTATACCTGTAATAGTAAAATCGTAGGTAACTATAATTTTAATATTTAATTAATAGAGCGTCGGTGGCCAATGGCCCCCCCAAACCTATATCCAGCAGTGGACTGTGATAGGTTGAATAGGCAGAGCATTGGTGGCTTATTGGTGTGGACTGTTGCCTTCCGATCAGAAAGGCGCAGGTTAAAACATTGCCACATACCAATGTGTTTTCTTATTTTCGAAATTATATGTATGTTATCCGACTCTCTTATGGTTATGAAAAACATTGTGAAAACTTGAGAAACCTAAGAAGTGATTCAAAAGTTGGGTGTGAAATCAGCCATTAACAACTAAGGCCTACACACCTGTGTAGGCTTGTGCCCCTTCATGGGGATTTTCAATGAGCTGATGATGATAATTAAATAGGTTCATGGTCACCTAAAAAGTATGGAGGCTGTTAAGTGTTTCCCTATGCAAGAATATCTAAATTGAAGACATATGTTGGAGAATTAGAGTGACCAACATAGCCAGCACAGGATCAGCAAGCTACAGTAGCAGTGGGCAGGGCATGTATTGCCCAGCTGATGGCCCATGAGGCATAAAAATTCTTGAGTTGCATAACGGAAAAAGGAGCATAGTTGGTAGTCAATATTAGAATTTCAGTGATGACCCATTTGGTATAATGGTTGAGATGTCGGCTGCTACACTAAGAGTTCGGGTTCATAATATTAACATGAGTTATTAATTAAGATTAATGAGCAATCAGACCAATACTCTTGAAGGTTACCTAAGCATTAAAAACCACAGACTGTCAAAGAATATTTGGGAAGACTGTTGCAACAGGCAATTCATTTTCTTTGACTTTTTGGAAAAGTCTTTAAACAGGATATAGGATGAGATATGCCGAGACTCACAGCTTAACGTTCTCTCAGATGCAAAGAATAACATTACTTTGCACCTATTATATAGCATGATACATTTGTTTTGGTAATAGTAATCTTCACATACTTCTTTGTAGCCATCCCTCACTAATATCCTGTAGATTTCCTCATATTCAACCACTGGCTGTAGTTTTCTGCCGACACTGAGACACGCGCGACATCGTGACTTAAAATTTTCATCTTTTATGTCAAATTTTAGCATAATTCTTCAATTAACCGGACTCTAATAAAAAAAAATTGTCGAATCCTTCGTCCTAGTTATAGGGTTAACGTGCTTGCTTACACCGACGTCACGTGCGCTAGCTAATAGCTATTATGATAAACGGAATTTCTTTTCCCGACTAAATTGAATTAATTAATACAATTTATTTTAATTTCATCGAAGTAGCCGTGTTGTTTTTGTTTGGACCGATTTGACATTTTTGACAATATAATTGACATGACATTCCAATTACGTTCAGGAAATTTTAATATTCTATCAGCAATATAACACTAGAAATGTTCTGGTTCCTACAAGAAAATTATAGTTATTTATATATAGGAGTGCTATGGGTACTATAGGTTGTTATCTCACTCTATATGCGATGTCTACCATTGTATTGTCTAGTTGTCTTGATGGTCTAGTTCCTCCGAGGGATACAGGCATCCAGTTGATAACTCCTCCCCCGGACTTCTTCTCAACCTCTGATATAATACGGATTACTGAAAAACATATCATTTTGAAGAAATCCAGCTGTTGGAACGATCTTTTTAGAATTTGGACATCGTGAAAAAATTATGAAACGCATAAATGCAACCAAAATCTTGCAACTAAGAATATGGCCACATTACAGCACACTTCATCTAAGGACGTATTCACTTTACCATGTTATAGGTTTATTTCTAGTATTGTTTAACATATACGCGCACATTTTTATTTTTACGCTGCAAATGTTTGAGAATAAATGAATTGAGAACAGACAAAATAGTTTGTCTGTGACCATGGCTGTCACTTGTCAAAAACGAGAAATGGCCGCTGTATTATTGTTGCTCCGATGTATATTCAATAATAATTATGTTATTTGACTGTCCATTTGAAAGGGCCGTGACTTTAAAAACAGTCTTATGATTAAATTTAATATTATACGTTCGGTGTGAATTAAAATAAAAAATGACGACTCACGAAGTAGTGCAACATCAACCGCAGGAGCATATTCACGAGGTTCCTGTGTTGAATTTGTTAGTTCCTATGCATCAGCCTGTTATGACGCAGCTATTGCCTATGGATGTCGTCCCAGAGCCGCAGGAGCAGCCGCAAGAGAATCCCGACGTAAAAAAACAGAAGGCCGACAAGAAGAAGAAAGAAGCAATAGACGGTCAAGCTAAGGAGATAATATTTAAAGTGATAAAGTTTTTCGAAAGTGAAAAACAGAACAGGGGGTACGCGTTCCCCGTCGAGAATGTCGTGAAACGTGCGTGCGCCGCCACCGGTCTCTCGGAAAGTACAATAAAACGGATAAAACGTGATGGACTGCGAGCCGAGGCGACACAAACAAAAATGACTGGGCCAAAAAAGAAAAGAGTGAGAAAAACTAAAGTGCAACTCGATTACTTCCAACTGTGTGCTTTAAGGGGTATAGTGAACAGTTATTCGTTAAGGAAAGAGGTGCCGACGTTAGGTAAAATTTTGGCATCAGCCAAAAATGAATTGAACTTTAAAGGTGGTAAGGAGTCTTTAAGGTTAATTTTATTGAATAAGCTTGGTATTAAGTTTAAGAAGTGTGAGAAGAAAAATAAAAAGCCTCCGGAGCAATGTCCCCCTCCACCGCAGCCTGTTCCAAACCTGATGCCTCCACCGCAAATGCAACCGATGAAGCCAATGGAGAACCATTGTGTTTATTCTAATATGATGCAACATGTTCCTCCGGTATCATATTAACCCTTTGACTGCCAGAGACACCCTAAATCCTCACAAACAATAGATTTATAGTGTCTGGATTACTGGCGATGAAAGGGTTAAGGTATAGGTAATGTGTGTATATATTTTTTTCCTTTCAGATAACACAACATGCATAAGTGACAAAAAAAAATTTGGTTCCCAGACCTCAATTTGGATTAGTTTCATTACTTCAACTTAAAAAAAACCTTTATACACACTTTTAAAAGGTTACCAACATAGTTGATGATGATGTCATCTATCATCAGTTCTGCTATAAGCGTGTTTGCCTCCTGTCCAATAAAATTTAAAATTACAGTGATTCAAAACAGACAAAAATTAATATAAATTCTGTGAGTACTGTAATAATGAAATTTAGTTTATCAGAAGTAACAGTCTTACAAAAACTTGACATAGTGTGCTTAGTATTATGAAATCAGATGTCAAGGTTAATATCAAATTAAGAAAGTGCAAAATCAGCAATGTTTACATATATTCTAATAAGAAAAGATGTTTAACAGCTGCAGGTCAGCTCCATCAGTATCATAAAAATAGGGTGATAAAGTCTGCAATCAAATTTTTTACAGTTTACTCAATGTAGCAAACCAGACAACTATTACAAATTAAATTTTAATGTTTTATATGTGATGAGCCCAAGCTCAGCCTGTAAGATAGGTTTGGTTTTTGTTGTGTTCATATTCTTGTTTTTTATTTATTTAATATGAATCATGTCTATAATTAAATTAAGATTTATTTTTATTATAGAACATATGTATGTAATTTCATGAATCAAATCATTCTATTTGTTCAAGGATAGTACAGATATAAGTTGATATATTTTGATTCATTATGTTTGCCTGGGGAAGATATAATGAATGTAACACCTAGGTATATACTCCGTTGATATGTATATAAAAATCTAGAAAAGAAATAACAGCTTAATATGATCCAGCAAATGGAGATGTCTAGCAGTGCACTGCATTTCATTGAAAAGAGCAAACACTTCAAACAGTTTGTTAACTCATCATAATTGACTTGGTAGCTATGACTTTTCAAGATAAACTTACACAGTATTGGGGAATGTAAAGAAATATCATTGTTGTACAAATAAAAATTAGGAAATACTTTTAATTTAGAACTTGTGTTTATTTTTATATCTATGAAGCAGATAGAGAAAGTTTAATTTATTTTAAGATTCAAAATCATCATTTTATCCTATGTGTACAAAAAACCTATGAACGAATATTTTGTTGTGTGTATTTAGTTTATTGAAATGTGTATTCTGGAGCTAGATGTGTTTATGATGATAAATTATGTTTAACAGTTTAAGGCCCGTATTCAAGAACGAAACTCAACATTGGTCTTTACTTTGAGTTAGAGCGCTATCCATTTCTCACTCAACTCAAGTTAATATCAATGCTTGAGTCTTGTTCTAAAATACGGGCCCAAGTGTCTTGGGAAATTGCTGTGAAATAATATATTTACATAACCCAAGTAATAATATTTATTTCCAGTTTGATTGTAAATCTTTCTAAAAAATCTTTTGCATTCTTGCCACTTCCATCTATTTCATTAATCATTTTCATTTCTAGCTCTAGGTATACACGCAGAAACTGGTAAAAAATATTGGGCATTGTCTAATCAAAAAGAGACAACAAACTTATTTCGCATAGTTTTATCTCTGTTGCACAATTCTTGCGTTGCGGGACAGATATAGCGATATTGGCTTTTGTCTCGTTTGAAGAGGACAAATGGCCTTTACATAGTGTTCTCTTTTGTAAAACTTCTTTGAAGAAAGAGATAAAGTTATATGCAGTCAAAACATTTCTATAGGATGACGAGCAATGTTAAGTATTACGCAGATTCTGTTGTACGATTGTTATTAAGAAAACAATTGTGTAGATACATATTTTCATTATATTAATGATAGCATAGCAAATATATGAATAAGGCTGAATACCTTTTGTGTAATATAATTATTTTTAATTAATCAAAATAAAACTAATATTAAGTTTTGAATTGTCTTTTTATTTACAATTTCATGTGAAATTAAATTATTGGAACACATTATTCTTAAATTATGGAGATCAATTTACAGATTAAAGTGAACTTAGTAATATTACTGTATATAAATACAAAAACTTAAAGTAAAATACTAGACATAATTACAATAGTTTTATATACATGTAAAATTTTTTAATGTCTTAAAACAGACATTTTAACGTGAATAACAATTGTTTAGTTGTTGTTCATTTGATATTGTAAACAAAGTATTGGTTTTAAAAATTCCGCTGATAGCATCTGTTTCTAAGACTGTTTTGGAGCCACATCTACCAAAAAGGTGTTATAGTGTATGACACACTTTAAATGTGTTTCATTATGAGACATGACTGAATAATAAATGTTTATTTGCCTTACTGTAAATTTTAACCCTACCAGAGGTAACTTTTTTAAACAATTTATTTCCATTTTTGTGCGGTATTTCGAATGTTAATTTACATGCATTTTAAAAAAATTAAGGATGTAAAAATCATTTTAGGTAAGCCCTTTTTTGATTCGCTTGATTTATTAACGCTCAGTCTCGAGTCAAAACATTACCAATGAAATTGTATTCATATTTTGCACAATCCTGAATAAAACACAGTACAAATCTAAAAATGCATTATTTAGCACAGTCCTAATGCACAATATCAATTATCACTTCGCACAGTCGCCATTCAAGTTTGCACAATGTCAATTAATTTGCACAATATCAATACCAAATTGGACGATACCAATTAAGTCGTGTTTTTTTGCACAAACGCCACTCACACTTCGCACGGCTACGTGGTATGCTTGTGCTGCGTTTTCTCGTGGGTCTTCATGGCTGTGCGTTGGGCGAAAGTGGCCGGACAATACGAACACTTGTAAGGCCGCTCGCCGGTGTGCGTGCGCCTATGGTTCGCTAATATCCGATTTGTCTGTATAAACAATGGCAAACACAAAGTTATAATACGTTCATTCGGTTTGAAAGAAAGAAAAACATTAACAACAAAAAAAATACAAAACACGAAACACAATGCGTAAGAAAAATACAATTTGCACAAAGTTTACAGGAGGACAGAAATATTGGAAATAAGGCATGAAACAACGTGGTACCTAGTTGAAAAACAAAATTCACTTATATATAAAAATACAAACCTTTTGAATATAGAAACAGGTGTACTTGCGTTCAAAAAAAGCACTGCCACAGTGCTGCCGAGTTAGATGTGCAAGCCTTACACTGGATTTCGACTTACCCTTTGAACGTCAGGAATCCAGAAATAGTATAAAATAAAATATAATTAAAAACTTACACTAAATCCGCGTCCGCATATATCGCACATCTTGTTCTTTGGCATAGGTATCTTCTCGTGAACATGCTGTCTGTGCGTACGCGCCGAGAACGCCGAACAGAAAGTCTGCAATACAAATCGAATTAATATTCGTTAAATCTGTACAAGTCACTCAACGCGCAATGGAGCGAGCTATGCTTGGAGTCTCTCTTAGGGATAAGATTAGAAATGATTTAATTCGTAAGAGAACTAAAGTTACCGACATAGCCCGCCGGATCAGCAAGTTGAAGTGGCAGTGGGCTGGTCACGTATGTCGCATACCCGATAGCCCGCCGATCAGCAAGTGAAGTGGCAGTGGCTGGTCACGTATTGTCGCAGCAGAGAGTTCTGTAGTGGAGACGCCGTCTGGCCAAGCGATCTTGCGAAAGGTCGCTGGTGGAAGCTGGATGAGAAAGGCGAAGGACCGGCATGTCTGGCGCAAAATGGGGGAGACCTATGTCCAGCAGTGGACTGCAATAGGTTGAAGAGAGAGAGAGAGAGAAATCTGTACATATAAATAAATATAGTGTCTGTTTGTAATATTGAAACATCCTGCTTTTAATATATGCATTGATGTACGGAGTAACTTCGATAGTTATAGCTAGATGCACAATCTCACTCAGTGTCCAGGCAAAAGTCAGCCCAGCGTCAGCAAGGCGGATCCAGGTTTGGCGCCAGGAGGGGGTCACATAGTAGTAGTCAAGCTAAGAACTTATAAAGGTATTGTTAATGTACGTAGTATAGTACTTTAGAATACTCAGGGGGGTCACGACCCGCATGACCCTCCCCACCGTCCATCCACCGTTGCGCGTCAGTTGGCAGAATTTTCATTTATAATCACGTCGCTCGCTACATGTCACAGTGATATAATAGTGTGCTCGTGCTTTTGATTTTGTACCGTTTTAATTACACAAGGACTAAGTCGAAATTGTTGAAATTTTTCAAGTTTCTTATGAAAACAAAATTATTTCAAGTTTCTTATGAAAACTGTTCTTATTAGCGGTTCACATAATACATATTATTATAAAGTTTGAATAGTGTAGTGTTTATAGTTTTAGAGAAAATAGGGTGTGACATTCGGACAGACTTGACGAAACTAGGGTCCATCCATACCACCTGGAAACTTTCGCTTCCAAAACCGTTTTCCAGCGATCGTCCTTCCGCGTGCGTGCAAATTATGGAACGACCTCCCAGCCTCGGTGTTCCCTAATAACTACGACATGTCCTTCTTCAAACGAGGTTTAAAGAGAGCCCTTTCCTCTTGATAGGCAGCGGCATGTCTTTGCCCTTAGCATTGCAGTTGTCCATGAGCGGCGGTTACCGTTTTCCATCAGATGACTGCCAGCTCGTCTGCCTACATAAGCAATAAAAAAAACTAAGGTTCCGTTTTTGCCATTGGCTACGGAACCCTAAAATCTTACCTTGTTACATATATCGCAGCGATGTTTAGTCGTGTTGACATGCACCGACTTGTAATGATTCGTCATCCGGATCTTCCGCGCGAACACCTTGCCGCACTCTGGACACGGCACTCTGGAATCATTGCAGTCACCATCAGCCTATAACGTCCAACTTTAGGTTATAGCCCTTCGCGCACAGCATAGCTATGGAAATGGCCGTATTTAATGATACTCTGTATATATAAAGGTAGATACGCCATCCGTGCCTCAAAGACGAACCGCCAAATAGAATACAGTTGTAGGCTTTTGTTTAGGAATGTACACTCATTCGAAATATGTGTATGTGCGCTGTCACTGCATTCGGAACACTTTTTTCGATTGTTTTGTGAGCATACCACGAATCTATACTTTTTTACTGTCCACTAGCTAAAACGCCGTTAATTGACGAGCATAATTTTTAGTTCGCCTAATAGCCCCAAGTTAAGCGTGCAGCCTGTAGGTATTATGGGTACTAAACAACGGATAAAAAATTGTAAAAAAAAGTATTTAAGATAAATTCAGAAGACTTTCGTACTAACCTGGCGGGCTTGGGCCGCGTGTGGGTGGCGGCGGTGACCAGGTGCCTCCGGTATTTGTACACGCTAGGGAACTGCCTTAGTTATGGACTATTCTTAATAAAGCCCTGATTTCTGCATCTAAAGAATGACTCTCATGTGATCCCTGCCTAGATGGAGACTGCATGAAAAAGCGGATATCTGGCGTAGAATGAAGAGACCTATTTTAAATATCTAAAAACTATTGCTTGCCAAGGTGTTGGAAACCGGATATCTTAATTAAGAAGACTTACCTGGTTAGTTTCCCTATGTTCACGTTGGGGACTGACCTGGTAAGTTGACGGGCAAGCCGTATGTAGCAAGGCTGCGTACCGACCTGGCGGGCTTGGGCGGCGTGTGGGTGGCGGCGGTGGCCAGTGCCTCCGTACGTACACGCTGGGGAACTGCTTGTCACTCGACGCAGTAGGCGGCTCGGGCGGGTGTCGGCGCGCGTGAGCTGCGGATGCTGCATGCGGTAGTGGTTCTCCAGCACGTGGTAGTGCGCGTACGTGCGTGCACTCCTGCAGTGGCCGGCGTGTGGTGGCGTCTGGAATGGGGGCGGTCACGCCACGGGTTTGGTACTGAGCTGCGATGATACCCCACTACTAGCTTGGCTATAGGTCTCCCACTATAGGGAGCGCATAGCTAGGCTTTGGGGAATTAGGGCGACAACTAGTGTTCTTGCGATAGTAATAGATATATTGTTACTATCGATAGACACAGCGTGTGGGGACGCAACCAAAGGTGGGTGTGACGTCACAGGTTTGCTACTGATCTGTGATAATAACTAGCGTCTCGGACAAGCTTCGCACAGTAGCAATGCTATCAGCATAAAATAACAGTATTCCTCCAACTACAAATCTTCCTTTTCACTCTATCTATTAAAACCGCATCAAAATCCGTTACGTAGTTGATTTTAATTAAGACTGTTTGCCTCCTACCGGGCGGGCTGAGGTTCAAATCCCGCCACGTACCAATGTGTTATCGAATTTTCAAAATTACATGTACGTTATCCGACGCTCTTGCGTGAAGGAAAACACCGCGAGGAAACCCGCGCACTCCTGCGAGATTCAAAGGTTGTGCGTGAAGTCGTCCAACCTGCACTGGGCCCGCGATGACGACTAAGGCCTATAAACCCGCGTACGGGGAAGCTCGGGGCCCTCGGCGGGGACGTGTAATAAGCTGATGATGATGAAACCATTACATAACTAGTTAGGAAATTGAAACTGGCTTACTTTATATGTATTTCTAGTGTTTTCTTCTTTATAAAAGTCTTGCCGCAGTGGTCGCATATTATCCTCTCGTGAGCTTCCTTGTAATGGTTGCTGAATTCCCGGAGGGTGCTGGAACAATATATTTAACTACTACTGAAACTGAAATTGAAATTGAAAAATGCTTTATTCAAATAAATCTTTACAGATACTTTTGAATCGTCAAAACAGTATATAATTTTTTATTAAATCTAATGACTCTACCACCGGTTCGGAATGCTGCCATCCAACGAGAAGATCCCGGCAAGAAACTCGTGGGTTACTCTTTTCAATACTTGGTTTTACAGACTAACGTACTTGGCGGTAGACTCGATACTGAGTCGTCTAGGTAGGTACCACGGCAGTGCCAGATATCCTCCCGTCAAATACCAGTATTACGCACTTTTGTGTTTCGGGATAAGGGCACTGTAGCTAGTGAAATTACCGGCTATGAGAGACCTAACATCTTTTGTGTCGGTGACGGGTGCAGTGGATAATAACTGTTTATCAGTTGTTGGTCTCAACCAATACCGCTCTGTCATGGTCAGGCGTATCACTTACCATCATGTGAGCGTCCTGACCTTCATGTACACTTATAACATTGATAAAAATTTAATAACTTGGCCATAAAACCAAAAGCTAAGATTAATTTTGAACTCTACTGTAGGTAAATAAGTTATATAGTTTTTTTAACCCTTTCACCGCCAATAATACCCAAAGGCGCCAGGCACAATATTTTCAATTGTGTCTGGATTCCCGGCGTTCAATGGGTTAAGTTAAATCTATTACACATACATAAACATGGAGTGTCTGTTTGTAATATTGAAATAACAAATTTTTTTCTTTATGCATATGAACAAACATAAGGTTTCTTTTGCATATGAATATTTATACGGTACATAGGCTCAAACATTTTTTTTATTTTTGTCTGTGTGTTTGGTCCGGATCATCTTTGAAACATTTAGACTGAACTTTTTCTGGCAGATAGCTCATGTACTCCATCAATACTAATAATATTATAACTGCGGTAGTAACTCTGTCTGTAACGCTTTCACGCCTAAACGGCTGAACGGATTTTGATGACATTTGGTGTGGTGATAGATGATAACCTGAAGATGGACACAGGCTACTTATTGTCTACATGTAATACACTATAATCTTAGACAATCAATAAACTAATTAAATGCACAATCACGAAGAAATATCAACCAAAAAATTCCGAGCTGCTTGACACATAATTTGCTTATTGTTATATTTATGACATAATAATTTTATGTCATAAATTATTAACTAAAAGCGTCATAGAAAGTGTACAAAATCAAAAGCACGATCATACTCGTACAACTTTGTCACTATGACGTGTAGCGAGCGACGTGATTAAGAATGAAAATTCTGCCCAAATGACGGGATGAGCACACTTTTTTTTTTTTGTTACCTGCACTTAGCTTCGCACGTCTTACAAGTGTAAACAGACGTGTGCGAACGCCTATGGTGTTTCGTGACTGCAGCCAGCGAGTGACTCAGCCATCCGCAAATGGAACACTTGAAGTACTGGTTGTGCCGTCTCCAGTGCTGCTGCAGCGACTCCCAGGTCTTCAGGGCGGCATTGCACACTAGACATTTTGATGGTAACGGCTGGAAGAATGATTGATTTTTTGTCATTTTTACAATAAGAATATATTTATTGTCTCTTTTTAAACATTTTACAAATCAAAATTCAAAAAATATAAAAAACACGTACTACGAGACAAAATAAATAAATATCCACTGACATTCACTCAGCGCCATTTAGCCCCAAGTTAAGCGTGAAGCCTGTATTATGGGTACTAAACAAGGGACAAACATACTTATATACATTTTTTTTGTTAATACATACATATTATACATAGAAAACACCCAGACCATTACAAACAGACATGTTCATGCACACAAATGTATGTACTGCCCGGGGATCGTACCCGGAATCCTTGGTGTCGTAGCCGACGTCTCACCCATTACACCAAATGGGTCGTGATGATGAATAATATAATAAAAACGCACCATATATATCTTTAAACACCAAATGGGTTGTCAAAGGGAAGGAGCTCAGCTGCGTTTGCAACGAGAACAATCCCGAGCATCGCTGTTT
>PQWD01010230.1:0-30960 GCA_019425675.1 Leucinodes orbonalis
CTTAATACAAAAAAAAACTAAATTGAAATCACTGCATGCGTTCGGGAGTTATGATGCCACAGACAGACAGACACACACGTCAAACTTATAACACCCTCTTTTTGCGTCGGGGGTTAAAAATACCGACCTAATATGTTACTGTATAAGTTTGTCAAATTATTACTTTTGCAAACGTTTGTAAAAATATGTTTTGTCCAATGAAATAATGCGTTAGTACAAAAAACAAGTTTTCTGTTCGAATAAAGTCTGTTATGGCTTGATGTTTCTTATGTAGCAGCTACTCGTAAGATATGCGTGTCGTAAACACAGTTATCAATGCATCTGATAAAATAATTGCATAAACAGTGTAATAATATTATGTTGTAATTTTTAATATAACTGTTTTTAATAACGTTTTGGTACTTGTTAAAGTCGTGTAAATTCATGTAGTTTCATTATAAGAGTTTTGACTACTGTACAACCTATCGCAGTCAACTTCTGGGCATAAGTTTCCCCTATTCCACGCCAGATATCCCGCTCTTCCGCTTTTCCTATCCAGCCTTCATCAGCGACCTTTCGCAAGTCGCCAGTCCATCGGTCCGGGCGTCCTACGCTACGCTTGCCAAGACGCGGTCTTCCCCAGTATTTATTTATTTTGTCATTTTATAATAATTAGTATCATTCATTTATTATTAACAATAATAACTAAAGTATTGGTTAAATGTTTTACTTTTTTATACATATTATTTACAAAAGAAATTATTCGAAACTTCATTATAAGGCGTAAACATACTACCTACTGATCTACACTAATTACGCACTTGTCTCCAGGTGGACATATCATTTAACATGAGCAGCGGGGTGAAAAGCGCCGAACTTATCAAACAATTTAAGGTGAGTTACAACTTTATGTACTAATCTCATTACTTTCACGCATACCGGTCCTTACCAGTTGACATCCATCTGCTGCCCGCCACCTTAACCAGCTCATCCGTCCATCTGGTCGGGGGTCGGCATATTCTTCGTTCCCCGTTATGTGGAGGCCACTCGGGAATCTTCCCGCCCCATTGGCCACGTATCGAACACGTAATGCAATGTAATTTTGTAATCTTTAAAACAAATTGCGATCTCGCCCCGGTTACCAGTGGCGTGCACTCCATTATGCAAATATGCGTACCCTGTGCGTCCAGACCACCCGGAAATCGTCCCAGATGATTCGCACTCATCAACAGATTTTCAACTATAGGCGATCTGGTGTCATCAACAGCACTTAAACTTGGTAAACCTGTTTTTGCTATTGATGTCACCACAGACATCCGAATATACAATTAGACTGGACAAGCCGCTAAGTTTATAGGCAGTCCCAGTGTCGCAATTTCTTTTCGGTTCTTACCTGTGAAAAGTTATTATATTTCTTGGTAAATTTACTGATTCATTGCGATGATGGCATGTTACAATTGCACAGGATGGCATTTTGGGAAAAAACGGTAATTTCTTCTAATATTCGTGCGTCTTGACTCGTCTCACAGAGCGTACTGGCAGCCAGTGTATGCTCGTTGAGCTTACATTTGTCGCACTTAAAAACGCGGCTTGCCCCATCTCCTGTATTGGGAAATCTGTGGATGTCACTCAATTTGCATTCCCTACTTTTAATCTCTGTACACGTCATTATTCTAGTTAAGGTTTATAATTTAATTTATAATTCAATCGATATTACTTTAAATTAATTGTATATTATTAGAGCGTCGGTGCTTGGGAATGTGGGCTGTCGCCCTCCTACCGGGAGGGCTGAGGTTCAAATCCCGCCACGTACCAATGTGTTTTCGAATTTTCGAAAAATATATGTGCGTTATCCGACGCTCTTACGGTGAAGGCAAACATCGTGAGGAAACCTGCGCACGCCTGCGAGATTCAAAGGTTGTGCGTGAAGTCATCCAACCCGTACTGGGCCCGCGTGGACGACTAAGGCCTAATCACCCTATACGGATAGGCTCGTGCCCCTCGGTGGGGACGCTTAATGAGCTGATGATGATGATGAATTGTATATTTAATTATAATACTGTTTTCATTATTATCTCGTATCTCTGTATCTATCCCATACAATATACCGTGAGTTATTCACTCACGTAGTTTGCCGAGCAGTAATGGAGGGATAATTAAATTCATTATAAGATATTATCTAAGTTTAGTAAACCGCTCTGGCCGCCGACGTTTTCGAAGCAAATTTAGTTAATGGTTGGTCACACGACTATCTTAACTTGCTACTTGAGTTGTGGTAAACTTGAAGATAATTCATTTGGGTTATGAATTTTTGATTTTAATTTTATGATACAAAGTGTACAGGAGGATGGTCAGGATGCTCACCTGATGGTAATTTATATGTCTGACCACGACAGAACTAGGTGAGTCATTACCACCTAGTAATTTAAGTAAGAGATATTCTTACGGTAATGAAAACATCGTGAGGAAACCTGCGTACGCCTGCGAAGAGATTCAAAGGTTGTGTGTGAAGTCCAACCCGCACTGGGCCCGCGTGGACGGCTAAGGCCTATACACCCTATACGGCTAGGCTCGTACCGCTCTGTGGGGACGTTTAATGAGCTTATGTTGATGAATGGATGAAAGTTTTGGAAGTTATCTCTGAGGCGAGATATTTGAGCCCAATTTTTCATACTATTTTTTACATTATGAACGAATCCCGATGAATTTATACATTAACAACGAACAGCAAAAATAATTGAGTCTTAGCAACACTTTGGTTGTATATGAAATTGTATATACAGCTGCATTATAATATAATGCGACCTTGTAACGTTTTAAGTAATTTTGTCTGGTCCAAATCCGCTCGCATGTTATCGCGGAAGGAACAAAATATATAAAATAAATAACTATATTTTGAGATGAACGCCGAGTCACAATGGAAAATATTGTCAAACACACTTTTTTCTTTTAACAACAGTCAGAGATAACTTCCTGCAATTCAGTACAATTCCAAACTGGCGCAATCGTTTATGCTATGCTAACTACGTATATGGGTTCATTATGAAATATTTTCAGTACTAATGTCGTGATTTATTTTATTGATCGTATTTTTTGTAAACTGGAAACTCATTTCACACTTTTGTACAGATGCAAATCAATTATAATGGCAACACTGATGCTTATGGATGTGACGTCACACTGAACTATTCTTTTATAAAGATGGCGCACGCTTCTACAGGCAGTTGATCGTGAACATTCGAAGGAAACAGTCGCCTTGGGAACCTATGTCGCCTGACTGAGAGAATAGTAGAATTTATAGAGTATATGATATTCGAGAATCAACTTAGTACTGGGGCTTATCGCCGTATATTCGTAATTTCATTACACCAAATATGACAAAATTATATAATTTTGAATCTGATTGACATTATATAATACATTTTTATTTTTAGTGTGTCACTATTAGATGAAAGTTTTGGCTCAGTGTTTTATTGTAAACTTTTTTTATTGATCTAAAGACGTTGATCTTATAAATCTAATGCTGTTGATCGTATAAACAAGTAATTCGATATTTTGATAATTTACAATAAAATATTTCTGTGATATATTTCAAAAGAGTAACTGCAGTAGGACTGCAGTGCTAACAGTTGCAGCCTTTATTGACGTTCACAATTGTTCTTTAACCCTTTGACAGCCAATAACGTCTTTAGGCACCAGACACAACAGATTTTATATTGTGTCTGGATTCCCGACGTGATCGAGACAATGGGCGACCTACACGAAAAAAACTGATTTTGATTTGTCTCTAACCCTCCCATATTAAATTTCCAGGACAAGTACCCAGTGCTCTCCCGACTGGTGATGGTCCTGAAGCAGTTCCTGCTCCAGCGCGACTTGAACGAGGTTTTCACCGGAGGCATCTCCTCCTACTCCCTCATCCTCATGTGCATCAGCTTCCTGCAACTGCACCCGCGGCCGGAGCGACTCCGCCAGCCTCACAACCTGGGCGTTCTGCTCATAGAGTTCTTCGAACTGTACGGGAGGAAGTTCAACTACGTGAAGACGGCGATCAGGGTCAAGAATGGCGGCTCGTACGTCTCCAAGGATGATTTACAGAAGGTGAGGTGATTACTTGTGCGTTGTTGTATGAGTGAAGGGGTTTTTATGCCATGACAAGCTGTTTTTAGCTGTATTATTCGCGTAGGAGCTCAATGGTGTGGACTGTCGCCTTCCTACCTTCCTACCGGGAGGGCTGAGGTTCAATTCCTGCCACGTACCAATGTGTTTTCGAATTTTCGAAATTATATGTACGCTATCCGACGCTCTTACGGTGAAGGAAAACATCGTTCTTTTAATAAATTAAGTACTCTAAATTTTTTCTTATTAAATCAGCTACCTGCCAAGAAACCCATCGATCCAGTGGAGACGGACAGACAGACAAAAATAAAAGTAGATAGATAGAATAGATAGATAGATAAAAATGTCATCCCAAGGAGTCTTCTCTGAAATGGTCTCAATTATGAATACAGGCTGAATTCTCCTGATGTATGAAGAAGTTCTACTTCTCTCTCTCTCTCTTCAACCTATCGCAGTCCACTGCTAGACATAGGCCTCCCCCATTTTGCGCCAGATACCCCGCTCCTCCGCTTTCCTCATCCAGCCTCCACCAGCGACCTTTCGCAAGTCGTCGGTCCATCGGGCCGGAGGGCGTCTACGCTACGCTTGCCGAGACGCGGTCCTGTACACTTATTACCATAAAAATAAAGCAGTGGTGACATTTTTATGATGTTGGTATCATTGTACAGGACATGAACGACGGTCACCGGCCGTCGCTGCTGTGCATCGAGGACCCGCTGACGCCCGGCAACGACATCGGCCGCTCCAGCTACGGCGCCATACAAGTCAAACAGGTGATGCTACATACCTCCCATCATCAGCTCATTAAACGTCCCCACCGAGAGACATATTCATATCTTTATTGCACTCCATAAGTACCACATAGATGTTAAAACAATATAGGTAAGCACATTTATGGAACCTGTACTCTTCAACCTATCGCAGTCCACTGCTGGACATAGGTCTCCCCCATTTTGCGCCAGATATCCCGGTCCTCCGCCACTTCAACTTGCTGATCCGGCGGGCTATGTCGGTAACTTTAGTTCTCTTGCGGATTAAATCATTTCTGATCTTATCCCTAAGAGAGACTCCAAGCATAGCTCGCTCCATTGCGCGTTGAGTGACTTTGAACTTGTGAACCAATCCGCAGTCAGTGTCCATGTCTCAGCTGCGTATGTTAGCACGGGTAGGACGCATTGCTCAAAGACTTTCGTCTTTAAGCATGCATGCATCTTTCTTTTATGGAACCTGTAGGTCACTGCAAGTAGGAGAGACGTGGAGTCCTTACCTTGGCCTCATATTATTAAAACAATTGTATTAAGGCCTATACTGACCTGGGGCTTACCACATCTCCTCAAACAGTATTACAATAAATTACTTCGCCTTTTTTGGTACAAAAATGTTGACGTTTAGTTATTGTAAGTTTTAAGAGATGGCGGTAACCACCCTGACCTGACATTTATATTGTTATAACAAACGTTAGACGAACATTTGGTGTAATGGTCGAGACGTCGGCTGCTACACCAAGGGTCCCGGATCCCCGGCCAGTACAAACATTTGTATGCATGTCTGTTTGTAATGGTCTGAGTGTTTTCTATGTATAACTTGTTTCCGCTATTACAGGTGTAAACTTAGTCTGGGTCTAGATGGCTTTGTGCAAATGTCACTTGAAATTTATTTATTATTTACACTCACTGAAAATAAAATGAAAAGTGTTTATTCAGTTTAGGTCCTTACAGAACACTTATGAATGTCAAATGAAGCTACCACTGGTTCGGGAGGTAGTTTTCCTCTGGGAAGAAACCAGCAAGAAACTCAGTAGATACTTTTTTAAAAAAAATGTGTTTATTAAAGAATCATTTGTAATCAAAATAATTATATAAAGCAAATTATATTCACAATTCTTATCATATTAAGTCACTCTGTGCAAATGTCACTTGATATTTATTATTTACCCTCACCCTGTGCAAATGTCATTGATATTTTTATTTACACTCACTGAAAATAAAATGAAAAGCGTTTATTCAGTTTAGGTCCTTACAGAACACTTATGAATGTCAAATGAAGCTACCACTGGTTCGGGAGGTAGTTTTCCACTGGGAAGAAACCAGCAAGAAACTCAGTAGATACTTTTTTTAAAAAAAATGTGTTTATTAAAGAATCATTTGTAATCAAAATAATTATATAAAGCAAATTATATTCACAATTTTTATCATATTAAGTCACTCTGTGCAAATGTCACTTGATTTTATTATTTACCCTCACTCTGTGCAAATGTCACTTGATATTTTTTATTTACACTCACTGAAATAAAATGAAAAGTGTTTATTCAGTTTAGGTCCTTACAGAACACTTATGAATGTCAAATGAAGCTACCACTGGTTCGGAGGTAGTTTTCCTCTGGGAAGAAACCAGCAAGAACTCAGTAGATACTTTTTTTAAAAAAATGTGTTTATTTAAAGAATCATTTGTAATCAAAATAATTATATAAAGCAAATTATATTTACAATTTTTATCATATTAAGTCACTCTGTGCAAATGTCACTTGATTTTTATTATTTACCCTCACTCTGTGCAAATGTCACTTGATATTATTATTTACACTCACTGAAATAAAATGAAAAGTGTTTATTCAGTTTAGGTTCTCACAGAACACTTATGAATGTCAAATGAAGCTACCACTGGTTCGGGAGGTAGTTTTCCACTGGGAAGAAACCAGCAAGAAACTCAGTAGTTACTTTTTAAAAAAAATGTGTTTAGTAAAGGATCATTTGTAATCAAAATAATTATATAAAGCAAATTATATTCACAATTCTTATCATATTAAGTCACTCTGTGCAAATGTCACTTGATATTTATTATTTACACTCGCCCTGTGCAAATGTTTTTTTTTTTTTATCGAACAGGAGGCAAACGAGCATACGGTTCACCTGATGGTAAGTGACAACGCCGCCTATGAACATTTGCAAGACATCAGGTCCCAGAAATGCGTTGCCGGCCCTTTAAAAGTGTGTACGCTCTTTTTTTGAAGGACGCCAGGTCGTATCGCTCCGGAAATGTTTCCAGAGGATGTGCATTCCACAGTTTTGGTGTACGTGGCAGAAAATGACGGCAGAATCGAACTGTGAATGTCCGTGTATATTGATTGTGTATATATATTTGCGTGTGCAGGCGTTCGACTACGGCTACATAGTCCTGCAGCAGGCGATGGGCGTGTGCGGGGGCGGGGGTGGGGGCGGCCACAGCGCGCTGGGGCGCGTGCTGCGGGTGACGGACCACGTGCTGCAGTACCGGCGCTGGGTGCGCGACACCTTCCACCCCTACTTCTTCCCGCCGGGACTCGCGCCCGCCGACCGCCACCGCCACCACCACTCCGACACCGACCCCGACCCCGTGAGTCTCCCCGCATGCTATATACAGGGATGGGGCTGCTGGAGAACTTGTGGAGGGCTACATCAAGATGGAGCTGCAATAAGTTATTATTGATAATAACAAGCGAAATATTTTCAGTACTAAAATTGCTGAAATAAACAGAGGTACAGAAAATTAACGGCTTCATGACTGATGAAACAGGGAGATAGTATTTGTTAGCATGGCGGAAACTTCACGTTTTCGTTATATTTTGAAGACAATGAAAAATTAGCCCAATATTTTTCGGGCTAAATATTTATAAATCTATAGTAGAACGCGCTAGATCTAGCCTCAAAAGGGCTAAGGTGGCAACACTGGCTACTGTGTATAAAAGGGATTTATTTATTTGATAAGGTATATCAACAACATTGCATTCATAAGATACACGACATCTATGTAATTACGGTACCCTGGCCACATATACTTCTTAAACCTAATTATTGATATATAATATAGAACAAGTATAAACTTATCATACATAACTCTTAGACCCGTATTCTAGAACGGTAATCAAGTGTTGATCTTCATTTTATTAGAGTGAGGAAGGATAGCACTCTATACGACAAATAGCGCCATCCCTTTCCAACTCAATTTAAGTAAAGATCAATGCTTGAGTCTTGTTTTAGAATACAGACCTCAAATCTAAAATAAAAAAGTTCCTGTTGAATTCGAGAAATAAAATTAAAAAATATGAATACTAACATGTTCCGTAAACATTTACTATGTATACTAAAAAGGAAAGCTTACTATACATTGACAGACTTTTTTATTGATAAACTATGAAATATAATAATTATAATACAATTGTCTTATGTTTGACATACTTCTTAAATATTTGTTATTATTTGATTTTTATTTTTTTATTTCCTGACATTACTAATATTTTACTTTTTGAATTTGTGTTCTATTTAAATAATGTATACTTAAAACATATTATGACTTTGACATGTAAAATTTGTACGCCTACTAAGGGCAAGACATAGTGATACATGCTAAAACTATGACCAAACATCTGTTTATCTATTTGACCACCTATGTCTAACAAATAAATGATTTCATTTCATTTCATTTCAAAAAGTAGTAAAGGGAATCGCAGTCCTCTCTGCGAGGGACGTACCTCTAAAATAAGTCGTCAACTTAGACATGTATAATATATAATATGTAAACACTTTTTTGTTGACTTCCGCGGTGGGCGGCCTGGTGACCTGTAAAACCGGTCGTACAAACCTATGTCGGGCTCCAGTCTCACACTTTTAGGATAAGTTTACTATGTGGAATTGTTAAGTTAATATTTGTGAGAGAAAAATTAATTTAACTATCATTATAATAAAGTGTGGTATCATAGTTGCGTGTTGTGTGTGCAGGAGTGGTCGGACAGCGGGTCGCGGTGCGGGTCCCCCGCGTGCGTGGGGGGCGGTCCCCGGCGGTGGGACGGTGGGACCGGTGGGCCCGGTGGGGACGTCCCCGCCGCCGCTGGCCGCGCTGCAGTGCTCGTCGCCGACGCCGCGCCGCGTCTCCGCGCACCAGAGCCTCATCATACACCACATCACCAGCAACTCCGACTTCAACAACATACCCTCCGGTACTCAACATACACGCACACACGGCACGCGCGTGCATACACACACGCACAGACAACAACACGACAAACCACTCAAGCGATTTTTTTCAAGCACCAAAATTCAAAATTCATTTAATCAGATTAGGCTTACAAAAAGCACTTATGAACGTTAAAAAAAAAAATACAATAAAAAGTACATTTAAAATACCAAAGTAAAGCACAATAATGAATTTTGATACTTGGAAAAAGCGCTTCAAAATACATATTTTTAGTTTAGTATTTTAATTGTTTTTTATTGTATTTTTGTATATTTTTTGACGTTCATAACTGCTTTTTGTAAGCCTAATTCGATTAATAGATTTTGACTTTGCACGCGCACGCAACCACAGGACATACAGGACGCACTCATAAACACACCTAGGACACATACATGACACACAGATCATATATTGTTTTGCCTTTTTTTTATCATTAAAGGCGAATTAATCTGATACTAATATTGATTAAAAATTACGGCAAGTACCCTAGACCCACACATGTGTATTTACGTACAATTGTAGACACGCATTATTCTAAGTTTTTAATATTTTTTGTATTGCATATATTTTTAATAAAGTCCATATTGTAATATCTTTTAGTGGAGTCCATATTTTTTTTTGTTTTAGTGACTCACTGATAAAACAAGTATCTGAAATTGTTCTACATAGGCAGAGCATGCGAGCATTTGCATAATACACAACGAAACATTCCGTTGATAAAAAATCTTTTATGTAGCCTGAAAATGTGTTGTTTTATTATAGTTCCATTTCCTTTGAAAACTTTCAAAAGCTATGTGGATCCTAGCTATATGAGTGTTGTCCTTGAATTGACAACATAGATTTTTTTAAAGCCATATTATAAATGTATTATTACTAATAAATAAATAAATATCTACTGACAATCACACAGCGCCATCTAGCCCAAGTTAAGCGTAAAGCCTGTATTATGGTACTAAACAACGGATAAACATACATGTATACTTTTTTTTTTGTAAATACATATTATACATAGAAAACACCCAGACCATTACAAACAGACATGTTCATGCACACAAATGTTTGTACTGCCCGGGGATCGAACCCGGAACCCTTAGTGTTGCGGCCGACCTCTAAACCGCAACACCAAATGGGTCGTCAATTTTTAATTTTTTAATTTTTTTTTTTTTCGTCAATTACTTATACTGTTGTTGTTGCAGGCGTGATCCAGCGGTACGAGACAGGCAAGTCCCGTCAGCGGTCCGTGCCGTCGAAGCAGCGGCGGTGCGCGTCCCCGCCCCGGCCGCCCCCGCCCCGCCGCCGCCCGCCCCCGCCGCCCCCGCCCCGCCGCCGCAGACACTGCCCGCCCACGCAGCGATGACGCGCGCCGCGATAGCCGCGCCCACCGTGCCGATATACCGCCCACCTCCGCCTAGTGCTTGCTCCGGCGTCTACTAGTGCTACGGCAGGACGGTGTGCTGCGACGGAAAGGAGCGGGTGCGGTGCGAAGGCGTGCTACGGCGTCTAATAGTGCTAGGTGGTGAGCTACGGTGTTTATTAGTGCTACACGCTGTGCTAAGGCGGAATGGAACTGTTATAGTACAACGGCGTGCTACGACGTCTTATAGTGCTACGGTGGCGAGCTACGGCGTCTGCTAGTGCTACGGCGCTGTGTTACAATCGTTAAGAAACGGCTACGGTACAGCGGTGTGAGACGATATTAGTGCTACGATGGTGAGCCGTCACACCGCCCGCCCGCGCTTAGCGAGTGCTACGGCGTCTGCTAGTACTACGGTGGCTGGCTACGGCGTGATTAGTGCTACGGCGCCGTGTTACGATGTTAAAGTGAGGCTACGGTACAACGCCGTGGTACGGCATCTATTAATGCAACGGCGGTGAGCTACGTCATCTATTAGTACTACATCGGTGAGCTACGTCGTGTATTAGTGCTACAGTACAGTGTTCCGGTGGGAAAATGCGGCTACGGTGCAACGGCGGGCTACGAAGAATGTTAGTACAACAGTGGTGAGCTTTACATGCGTTGTGGTGGACGCTATGATACAACCATCGTATCGTAGCGTCTGACCTATGATCAAGCGCACCTGCTACGGTAAAACAGCAAGCCCTTGTAGCTAATGTACGCTGCTACCCGGTTTCCATGTTGCTCGCAGCGTCTACGGATCAGAGTTGTTTATTTCGTCCCTATATCAACTTTTAACCGGTTACGGTCGATCAAAGCGGATATAGTGACGAATTTGAAAATTCTACGACGTTGCCAGCAGCATAAATACAGGACTAGATCGCTGAGACACGGTTATGTAGTAACTACGAATTCTAAGGACCGTAGCACAGTGGCGGCATTGTGTTTGGCGGTTAGGTGTAACCGTTATGACATTATAATAAGTTCTTATAATCGTTGTATGGGTGCTTCAATATCGTTAATCATAAGTTTGAGGGTAATTAAGCCATGTTCGCTGCCAAGGAATTAAAACAAATTTAGTTTTTAAAAACTTTTGGTATATATATGGGCTTGATTTCTCGTTCGAGTTTGCACATTTTATTTTACACAGCAAATGCAAGCAATAAAGATGAATCAAAGCGATAAAACACAAAAATACACTGAAGGGTTTGTAGTCAAACTTTGAAGTAACAAAAGTTTGAAACAAAACCGCTTTTGGATTCGTTTCAATTTGTACATTAAATTTGCTGTGTCAAATAATCTATGGTAAGTGCTCGAACGGGCAATCGAACCCGAGTCGTTGTTGTGTGGAGTCGCTATAGTGTGTGATCGAGGACAAATGGCGCCGGCGCGCGGCGCTACTGGTTTATATTTATTTGCACGCACACGCACTACCGTTTTAAACTGACTAAAAAACCGGTTTCTTTAAACCGGTTCGAACCGGAATTCTGCAAAATTTAAGAACATAAAATGAAATTAGGCGGGATAACTGAACCCTGATTGGTTGTTTGTCATGTCGGATTTAACCAATGACAGGAATGTAAAATACATCAATGTTTGAAAGGAAACTCTATAGTATTAGAGAAGAATTGACTTGAACAGAAGCCTCAATATGTTCTAAAAACATCAAGACCAAATGACCACGTATTTCATATGAAATACAAGTAAATAATGTAGATATGACTAACTGTGTGCGAAGGTGAATTGGTTATCCAATTGAAGCCAAAATAATATAACCAGTGTATCAACTAGTCACTTAGGAATTAATGGAATTCTTGTAGGACATCCCTTCGTATTCCGCTCATAACGCAATGGGTACATGCCATCGAGTATCATTATATCAACCTATATTCACATATTTGTACCCGCTGTGCTATGGGTGACTAAAATATTCGACCTCATATCAATTCTACTTAGGTAGAAATAATTCTATACGTCGGATAGAGTTTATTATGGTATCAGCTGATACTAATATTGACTTTTGAGTATAAAAATTAACACTTGCTAACCCTTTATAAGAAACAGCATCACTTCTAATTACATTGGATTTCGACCTTTACACTATAGCATAAGGTTCAAAATGTGCTCATATAAAGGGTTAAAAAACACGTTCGATAATGTTAAGCAAGATTCAAATATCACTTCGACACGTGGAAGTTAAACTATAAATACCGATAAAAACGTACAAAATGATTAAAAAAAACTCGCAATGAAAAAAAAAGATACAATAGCGGATACAATAAGCAATAAAATTGGACTTACCTAAATTATGATAGATAAAACTATAGTTTAAATACTGAGTTAATGCTTTATAAGTAGAAATAGGTTTCCAAAAAAATAAAAAAATAAAATGTTACTCTTTTAATCGGAAAATATCATCTGCACAGTCTTCTGAAAAAAGAAATAAATTTAACATAAAAATCTTAGTAACAAAATTAATAATTATTGAAAATATAAATACTAAATGAAATATAATTTATTATTTAACAAAATCGAAAAGTACGTCTGACCGAGTCAAAAAATAAATGCTCGCGATAAATGGTTTGAAATAAACACTAGTTAAAATATCAATCTGTTATTACATTTATTACACACACTATCCAATAGAAAACGAAAGTAGGAAAAACAATACTATGACTCGTTGTATTGTGAAATAGGTCTGATAATTAGCGCTCAGTATATGAAATAGTTGCCAACATTTTATAGTACAGTAACATTATTTAGTATTCCTAAATAGATATGTCACATTGCCAAAATGTATTTAAAGAGAAATAGAATAAAGTACTACATGAAAAGTATAACTGTCTTATATATAAATAAAAACAATTAAATGAAAATAAAACTTGGATTGTTTTCTATGTGGTATTACACCACTTGAGACGTCGGCTACTGCACCAAGGGTACCTTGTTCGTTCCCCGGGCAGATTCTTATTGGTCTGGGTGTTTCTATTTACAATGTTTGTTCATAAAAAGATATGATTATTTAGTGCCCATAGTAAAAGATCCTCGCTCAAATTAGAGTTAGGGCTAAATGGCGTACGAGCCATATGGTGGACGTCACTGCCCTTTTTGTTTAGTTTCGTCCACAATTTATTTGTAATGATTCTTTTTAATAAGCATTAGTGCGAAAATATAAAATAATAGTAAACATGTATTATGGATCCATGAATAAAGTGTTGGCAATATATATCAAGCGAAAATATAATGGGACTTATAAAATAAGTAAATAAACAGGCTCATGTAATAGTTTCTATACACTTATTAAATGGCAAATTCCGAAGCCTTATATATTTTAAGGATAACATAAACGCAATAGCTCTATGTACATTACGAGTGGTTGTACTGATTAAAACAATATGTCTGAAATTAGGTTAAAGTAAAATGCTTGTCGTCATCAGAATTTGAAAGGTCTTAAAGGTCATTGTAGGTACTAAAGGGAGTTTGGGCAGTAACCCATCACGCGGTTTCAATGCGGATTGGTGTGTTAACAATTAATATCATATTGCGGGGACCAATGACTAAACGAGCCCTGAGCACGGAGAGACTCGAAATTATATTATGATGTTTATCAGTTGTTTAGTACCCGTAATACAAGCTTCACGATTAACTTGAGGCTAGATGGCGCTGTGTGAATGTCAGCGGATATATATTTATTTATTAACATTAATAAATGACGATTCAAAAGTATCTGTCAAGATTTATTTAAAAAGGGTTCCGTTTTTGCCATTTGGCTACGGAACCCTAAAAAGTTCAATAAGATTTATAATTGATATAGTCATATTTCTACCTAGGCAGAGCAGACGGAGTAGGGAGACCTTTCCAATTCTGACGACGGACGTATTTTTGTTAATGAAGCATACAGAATTGAAAGTACTAAAAATGAACACAGCCTTATATTTTATTAGCTAGGTATGTGTGTATTTGTACATAGATGTGATATTTACATATTTTGTAACTGGTTAGATGTAGCTAGCTAGTTTCTTCTGTGATTTGTGTGCGGGGGAATCAATGAAGTTTGTTTGAATATTCGTGTGATATTCATTTAATACGTCAGGTTTGAACCTGAATTTCTAGTACAACTTATCTTGACACTAAATATTGAAATTAAGTACATCAAATCTGTGAAATTTAGCACAATGGCATACAACTCAATACTACTAGGATATAGCAATTTCTAAAGTAAAATCACTTATCGACAAACTCGTCTCCGTGGTCTAGTGAGCGTTCGCCGTGACCTGGCCGTGAAGCTTATATGCTAAGTACATGGACGTATGAAAAATACGGACGGACTGTCATTAATACCTAGACGCTAAACGCGATGAATACAAAGCCCGAACACCCGCGACCATTCAGAATAATTATGTCAGTGGTAAGCTCACGATCCAACTTGGCCGGCACAATTTCGAGAGGGAAGCTAGTAGGAAGCTAGCAAAAAGTCTTTGAGCAATGCGTCCTACCCGTGCTAACATACGCAGCTGAGACAAGTTCAAAGTCACTCATCGCGCAATGGAGCGAGCTATGCTTGGGGTCTCTCTTAGGGATAAGATCAGAAATGATTTAATCCGTACAGAACTAAAGTTACCAGATGGTCAGCAGTAAACTGCGATAGGTTGATTAGGAAGCTCACGTGTGCACAATGTGCTCGTGAGTTTACTGCAAAGATCGGCTACATTAGCCATCTTCAAGCGCATGCGCGCCGTACTGTTTAGGAGTCGAAGTGGTCGCCATGACCGACACGGTTGGATCATTCATTCATTCAATACTAATGCTGGTGTGTCCCCAAAGTGACAGCTGCTGTCCAGGATGTAATTTCGACAAATATTTTTTTATATATCAGTGTATTAAACTAATGTGTTCATTGACTAATAATATGAATTGTTCATTGACCTATGATACGTAATTTCTGGATTATTTTCCTTTTGTTCGCTGCGCCTATGGAACACGGGCCGTGCTCTTTTTAGATATCTTTCCTTACATATTCTATTGCTCTGTTGACAGATGCCGTCAAATGTCTTAATATTTGTGGTTTTCCATATAAAACTGGCCGGATTCAAATCACATTTCGTGTGAGCAAGACTCCATTCGTATTTTAATACGTCCACGACTTAGCAACAAATTAATTTATTCAAATAACGATATATTGGTATGTAGTATTGTGTAATATAGAATCTTATAGACAACAACTTATATATACAAATATATTCTAGAAAACAGCCTTTCATAACCTTAAGCTAATTAGGTAATATTAATATGCACAAGTGGTCTGTTTAATCAAAAGTTCCTTTAATATCTCTAAATCTAAGGTCCGAAAACTGAAGAAAACATTAGTTCACAAAACTTGAAATCCATAATTTTAATTAGTAAATAGTGCGAAACCAATTGTAACCAATGCTGAGCCTACTTCCACTTGAGGTAAACAATATAAAAAAGCGAAATGTAATGAAGGCTAAACTGAACTGTATTTTCCTTTTGTTTCTGCTTTAGAAGGTAACTCAACTGTATATTGTAGATAGGCTATTTTACTTTCCGATATATGCGGTGTACATAGGCTATCCTAACTTTAAGGATGCTCACTTCCTTAATGAATATTTGAAGTCTTGTCCCCATAAATCTTTAGTATTGGAAATGGATTAAACAACTGCATACACTCGCAAAACCAAGCAAAAACATATGTCTTCTATTTGACTAAGTTTATTAATTTCCATTTTATTTGGTTTTACTATAAAAATATTTTGAATGCGATTTCAGCATTGGTTAAAATTGGGCTTAACCTACAAAAATTGAGTGAGTTAATTGTAGTACACATCAAATATAGTACTAAGGTAGTAAACACGCTAGCATCGATGGCAGTTATATACATAAATATAATATAGTAGAACCCAAAGTGAGGCTTCCAAAACAATATTGTGTGCCTTCACATTATTTTAAGCAAACTAGTACATACAAGTTTTCAGTTCGCCCTCGGTAATTTAATAATATAGGTAATGACGTCAGCAAGTATTTGTTCTGGCAGTCGCCACAGTGTTACGATTTATTTCTTTATATGTATACAGAAATATTTTTGGATTATGCCATGAATGCTTATACACAATTTGCTTGCATCAATGACATCTGAACATAAATCAAAATGATAACACCACTGATTTGCCTTTGAATCAGTACAAAGTGAAGTAAATTTAGATGTATTGTGTAGTGTATTAGTTAGTTGATAGGTCGCGTTGTGAAATGTTACTAAATATGGGATCTACACTTATTGTAATATTTAGTTTACAATGTCGTATCGATATGGAAAAGAAAATTTCGTGTATTCCTACATTTCCATATTCACGAAAAAGACGTAAAATAGACTAAAATAAATAAGCTTCCGGTTTATAACTACTCGTTTCGAATTTACGCTAAATTATACGCGTGCAAAATCCACGGCTGACTATTCTGAATTAACCAAGTTCTGATTCTACATTGTGTGTTGATCCTAACACATTTGATAAGGTTCAGTTTGGCACATATAGTTGAAAACAAATCCTTGGATAGAGCTCGTAAAACTAGTGTTCATTTCGTGCGAATTGATATATGTTAAATGGCTTTAACTATAAATGAAATGTATAGGTCATGCTATGACAGCGCTAGTTCAACAAACATATGTTAGTCACAAGGTTGTCGCTGGGGCCACGATGTCTGAACATGGATTAGGTTAGTTTTAATTTATTATTATTGCCTAGTTGTATTTGTGTGAACATTAATTCTAACATAGATAATATATTTCATACTATTAGTGTTTGCTTAGAAAAATATACGAAAATTATGCTAGAGTTGAAATCATCAGTCGCAACTCTGTGGCTGTTGACATTTTATGGTTTGTGTTGCATATTAATGCAATTGTGGTCTTGTCACGATGGTCCGGTCGGACCGGTTGTGGCCTAGGAGCATGGAAAAGTTTAAGATCGTCCTATGAAGTGTTCAATGAACTGCAAAAACTATCACTTATATCATTGCTATTAATATTTAACTTTTAAGAGTCACTGCCAGTTCTTTGCTAGGGCTTAGTATGTGATAGGGAAGTGTTTTGTCATAATTAACAAAGTTAAGCATAGTGATAGGAGATAGCAGTACCTTTAAATAAGGTTATATAAGAGAGCGCACACCCGTTCTCTGCTATGTTTTGTCTAATCTTACATTAACATGATTGTGCATTGTTCTAAGTTGATGGCCATAAAAGATGATGGTTTTGTTATGAACTTGATAGGAAATTTACGGTTGTACATTCTGGTTGGAAGTGATTGTAATGCTAAAAGCAATGACCATGCTTTCTTAGGGTAGTACCACAGACATCCGAATATACAATTAGACTGGACAAGCCGCCAAGTTTATAGGCAGTCCCAGTGTCGCAATTTCTTTTCGGTTCTTACCTGTGAAAGGTTATTATATTTCTTGGTAAATTTACTGATTCATTGCGATGATGGCATGTTACAATTGCACAGGATGGCATTTTGGAAAAAAACGGTAATTTCTTCTAATATTCGTGCGTCTTGACTCGTCTCACAGAGCGTAAACTGGCAGCCAGTGTATGTTCGTTGAGCTTACATTTGTCGCACTTTAAACGCGGCTTGCCCTATCTCCTGTATTGGGAAATCTGTGGGTAGTACCATCTAACGTGTGTAATTACTGGTCTGGTAATCACTAAGATAAACGAACTAACTAGATGCTCAATCAACCAACAGTGTCGGAGCCGCTTGACATACGTTGACTTATTGTTATATTTATGACATAAAATTATTCATGAAAATGTTGACCTTAAGGTGTCATTAAAAGGGTACCAAATCGAAAGCACGAGCATACTACTATGTCACTATGACATGTAGCGGGCGACGTGATTATGAATGAAAATTCTGCCCAACAGACGCGATGGGCAGACTTGCCGCGGACACTATGAGTGCATCTAGATAGTTTAGTGTTTATGTAAGGGTTATCATTAGTAAATATGAGAACGAAACCTGTGAGGTTAAATGTATGTGACTTTGTAAGTGACTAAAATCGGTTAAGAGCTTGCGATTCTCATAGAGTAAACCTATTTTTTATAGTTTGTGAAACGCAATAAGTTGATGATAGACATACGGTTCAAACTAGCAAATTTTTAAATCCGATGAACTTATTTCCGAAATTAGTTGCAGAATTTTAATTCTAGCAAGGTTCCTGAAAATTTGGTTGCTTTCTAGACGTTGGCAACGGTGAACAAAATATAGCAAAAACGATATTGTTTATGGTTTTGATTATATCAACGAGTAATTTACTCGGTTGTTTCGACAAGTAATTTTAGTAACGGATGACCATGTCCTTCAAATTACCCTAATAATTCTAGACAAACTTATATGAAATGCGGTTAGGCAAGACTTGCACAAGATCGTTTGATTTCAGAGGTCCCGGTTTGAAATCCTTTTCAGTATAAAGTATACTTAGTGACTCTGACTTACAAAACGTACTGTTATTCAAATGACAAAATTATTTGAATGGCCAAGTTCAAGATGTCCCTAAGTGCATTTAGGGATGTTATGCACTATCGACACAGCAGTCATTGTCTATGGTTTTGTCTAGTTAAGACATTTGTAAGTAGTCCTAGGTGTTATTTCCGATACACCTATTAGCCTAAGTCCACTTATTTTCTAAACTAAATCCTTATTGTCAAAAAGTGCCTTAGTCCATGATTTAGTTTTTATTCTAATGTCATGGATTAAGGGGCAAAGACTAATAGAGGTATCGGAAAAACACACTTAGGTGCTAACAAATATCTTAACGAGACAAAACCATAGATAATGACCAGTTTTAACACCAGTGTTGCTAGTGCATAAAATCCCTAGTGGATTTAGAGACATCTTGAACTTCGCCATTCATTTGTTACAAAACGGTTGTTTATCAAATGGAGGCCTTTAAAACGTTTGTTTGCGCGCCGGTTGAGTTTGAATTGCGATTCTTATAATGTAAATAAAATAATGTTATATAGCGCTGTGACTGTTATTTATACATAACATAGTTAAGTTGTAGTATATAGTGTTTTTGTATGCGATGTTACTGTGGAACCGTACAACAGGCGGCACTGCAGAACTAGTTTAAATATAAACGTTTCATTGTCATATCATTTCGCTGTTTTTCATATATAGGCTGTTTGTCAAGAGCTACTCGGTGGGCAGCTCTTGTGCGTTTTAGTTTAGGTAATAGTCCAAAATACTTAAGTGAAACTTGAGTTGGTTTCTATATAACACTAATTATATAACCAGTCATTTTGATGTTCGTAATTTATTTTAACATTATATATCTCATATTTATTGTTCTTTACCTTATATGTAGTATTAATAAATATTCCACATATGAAGTGTTCGGAGGGTAGCATAATTGGGTCCTATGTGAATGGTACCCTGTTTAGGCAGGGCGCGAACGCCGGACGGCTAAACGGAGGTAGTTTTAGTTGTAGTTTAAAACTCATTATAACCGGCTAGTCTTCGTTGTTAGGTTAATAATTAGTTTGTAAACTCTCTCCGATCCATTAGTGTTTTTTTACCTTTAGACTTTGAAGTACGACATGACGGGCGTGGTTTAAGTCGAGAGGTCTGGTGAAACTGATGTAGACTCTATTGAAATAACTTTAAAACAATTGTATAACATCGTCCTATATAACATTTTTGCCAATCAGTGATACGTATACCTGTCCTATTCACATTTCTAATGCGATGACAGATATATGTTAACTCCTCGATCTTCGACAAGACGCCAGCGTGAAAGTATAAATTGGTTGGAATTAAAAAGGTATGAATTGAAAATGCATTTAGTCATAAGACTGCATTCGGCATCATATGGGAATAGTTCAGTATGCACATGTAAACGATGCGTCGGCGCTTATCGCAATGCACTATTTTACACTATTGCATAATAATAATTTACTATTGAAAATTATATTATTGTACCTCCTTAATAGTATCATAGATATTTTAAAACATGAAAGGAATCTAAAAGTGCGTTACGACTAAATGCGTCCGCAATGCAAGCGTACTTCCATAAGGCACTATTGTTTCCCCTAAAACTAACTCAAATTAGTGAATATAACCCACTGTTCTATGACACTCATGTAATATTTTAAATAGATGTGTAACAATTTGTTTGATAATTTTTAAGTATTTGTTTTTTTTTGTGGAACACACAGTGGTACATGCGAATTCGTTGTTTTTATTAGTATGTATTTTACGTGTGCACGTTTCGACCAAATATGTGGAACAATGTTTTTATTGATTTATTTCCTAACTCTTTATAAGGCATAACGCAACTGCTAATTTCATTAGACCTTTGATAAATGTATAAAGAATATGAACCTTATGATTTTATTCGTAAGGTACAAAATATGTGACAGAGCCATATAAAGGGTTAAAGGAGTTAAGTGGAGAGTTCAAATGTGTAAAAAGAGGTTGAATTTAAGACAATTTAAAGTACTTTAGCTATAAATTGATTATGTACCGAGCATAAAACATGTAAGCCTTTTATCATTTTAACTTTAATGTATAATTATACAGGATTAATCGAAAGCAAGGTTGTACAATGTAGGCACTCATCAGATAAGTATTTGTTAAATTGACGGAGGCTTACTCCACATATTACCGTACGTATGTGCAATGACGATTGTGTTATTGCATTTATGTGCTATATATATGCAAATTATAATGACATAAAGCCATGGTCGAAACGTGTATGGCAACCTTTTTTGGAATATACGTCGGATTGTCGTTTCTAGATATTGTCCATATTAAAATGTGTCAATTTTTTCAAATGCAATATGCAACATTTATATCAAGGATATAACATTTAATGTGTTTTGGCAGTTTATTTTTATTAAGAGAGTACACAAATAGACATAATCGTAATTTGGTCATTGTTCAAAAAGTTTGGCAAAGCTGAATATTTCCTTCTCAGTTGCAATGGCTTCGCTTTGCAGCTAATTGTGTCCATCCATCAATTCATCAAAAGCTTGACGTCAGAATTTACCATAGCTTACAGCCGAAACCACCCAACAATCCCCATTTGAGCAAAGTGTTAGGTTACGGCCCCATTTCTAGCTGTTATAGGCAGTGCCCTGCTGTATTTTTTTTTAATAGGGCGGCAAACTAGCTTGCGCCGATTCCGTAAATTGATAGAAGGTACTTGGCGGAAAATGTCGACCAAAACGAACCGTGGAAGCCATCAAAGCATCCAGATGGTGTGAAATCTGGAATTCTGCCGCAGTAACAAGCTCAAATAGTGATATTCTGTATATATAAAGGTAGATACGCCAGCCGTGCCTCAAAAACGAACCGCCGAAGAGAGTACAGTTTGTACTCTTTTGTTTAGGTAAATGTTCGCTCATTCAAAATATGTGAATGTGTGCTGTCGCTGCATTCGGAACACGTTTTTCGATTGATTTGTGAGCATATCACGAATCCATACTTTTTTACATCATTGAGCCCAAATAACTCGTCAGAGCACTCCCCATGATATCTACCGGATATAGGTAGATAATGCAAAGTGAAGCTACATCTCTACGTAGACGTAAGTAGGATCATCTCTTATTACGCTATGGGCTGAGAAATCCCAAAAACATAAAGCAAATTGAAATTTATCATCATCATCATCATTACAGCCTAATTATGTCCACTGCTGAACGAAGGCCTCCCCTAATGATTTCCACGCGGACCGATCCCTTGCAGTTGACATCCATCTGCTACCCGCCACCTTAACCAGATCAATTTAATTTTCAGAATTGAAATTTATCACAAGATTAATTACGTATTCAAACATCAAACCCATTACACCGACTCATAAAGCACTCCGCTAAATGCGTAGCTAATAGATTAAAATTTATATCGTCCCACGGATTAGACGGGTCCATCCCTCCCATTAAATTTCTGTCGGTAACACACGGCGTTTTGGTATCGAGGTAACTCATTATAGTAGAGTAGTTATAATTTGGAATGTTGTCTGTAATCGTATCGTGTATTACAAGAGATATGAAGATACAAGCAGCTATCAAAATATATTGCGTTACAAGGTTTTTGGTGTCACAAAATTAAAATGGTTTAGCTCTGCCACGCACTAATTCACTATTTGCGTACCTATTTTCTTCCCAATATACTAGGTTACCCTTGCAACGCTTCTAAGCCAGGGTTCAAGTCCCATTCTGGGAGGCCATTAGGGTCGTTGTGTTAACTTTCAATCTGAGAGCCATCTGCGCTCGCTACATGCCCCCCTAACGTTATAAATAAAAATCTACCCGGAAAAATGTGCATTCCCTCGATACATTTTCTAACGTGTAAGGCGTATATATGTCATCTTATTTTTTTTCTTTATAACGTAGACGTTTAAAAGCACAGTCTTACCTTTGCCTCGAAAGTTTATCTAAAACTTCAATTGAAATTGTCAGCCATTTTGCGGCGCCATGTTGTGACGTCACAGCAACAAGCCGACTGTCGTGTGGCGGGACGATTAATGAAGAGCCTTCGCAGTGACGTGTTAATCTAGGTAGTAGTGTTGCTCGATCGTCCACTATCGATGGTCTATCGATAGGCTATCTGTAGTCGGGCAAAAGCAATAGTATCGATAGGGCGGGCTATTGATACTATCGATAATCCCGCAAGAGTAAAACTTGATACAGAAACCTTTCGAAGCGTTTTGTTAAATTTATTCATCATCAGCTCATCAAACGTCCCCACCAAGGGGCACTAGCCTACCCGTAAAGGGTGTATTGGCCTAAGACGTCCACGCGGGCCCCAGTGCGGGTTGCACAACTTCACGCACAACCTTTGAATCTCTTCGCAGGCGTGCGCAGGTTTCCCCGCGATTCCTTCAATCGATGGTATTGCTTCTGACTATTGCCAAAACTATCGATAGTATAGATTTTCAAGGCCAACTATCGATAGCCTAACTATTAATAGTTTGGCAACACTGCTAGGCGGTCGTTTTCACAGGGCGCCGGTAATCTTCCTAAGCCCTTTGGAACTTGCTTTCAACTAACAACAGAAGTTGCCGACTGCAATCTTGAGTTATGATTGGCTATTTACCTTTGAAAGGATACGTTGTACTAGAAGATAGTTAACGGAAGACACGACAAAGGAAACCCATTAATACAGGTTTTGTCATAAATATTGCGTATTTTTGGTTATGAGGTAGAACCAAAACCGAATGATGTCAAAACTATTGCGAAATTTAGCTGCTTCAAATCAAGCAATTTTGCTTAGTGCAGAGACGTAAGATTTACGTGTGCTTTGTAGATGATTATGCAGTCATCATCATCATCAGCTCATTAAACGTCCCCACCGAGAGGCACGAGCCTACCCGCGGATAGGGTGATTAGGCCTTAGTCGTCCACGCGGGCCCAGTGCGGATTGGACGACTACACACACAATCTTCGAATCTCTTCGCAGGCATGCATGTTTCCTCACGATGTTTTCCTTCACCGTAAGAGCGTCGGATAACGTACATATATTTTCGAAAATTCGAAAATACATTGGTACGAGTTGGGATTTGAACCTCTACCCTCCCGGTAGGAAGGCGACAGTCCACACCATTGAGCCACCGACGCTCTATGATTATATGATTTATATGATTATGCAGTAATCAATCTTTACTATTATTATCATTTACATTGAGTCCAAGTTTCAAAGGCACGGTTTACAATCTGTCTAAGCAGCGTGTATTGTAACTTTTGATCTTCTTCGTATTAATCCAGTTTGTGTTGGAAGTATAGCTAAAAATATGTTAGTTTAATAGAAAAAAATAGCTATATATTAATACTGTCGGAAGTAGCATGACATATAAAACGATAGTAAAAGTCATACATTTTCCTAATATACTATACTTAACACGTGTCGCGAATACAAATGGGGGTGACTGCACGCTGAACAGTGTTCTCTTTGCGCTACAGCTTTAATGACGTCACAAAAGGACAGTGGATGGTGGTGACGTCACAATTTCCAACCTGCACTGGCCGACGGGCGATTAATAATGCTGCCCAGAAACTGTCTGTGCGGTCTATTGTTTGTGACCGTGCTTTTGTTCTGGACGTTTGACAGATTGTTACATGCAAACGGTGGAATATGCATGAGTTTGTAGTGTACCACGAGTTTAAATTAAACGGCGAGACGATAGTCTGTGGTCGGGCGTAGTGGAGAGGGCGGTCTTAAAAGGGACTCGGTTTTTGGGGCTATACATGATTAAGGTAGACGAAAAGTCAATAAATAAAGTAAATAAAGCTCACGCCTTGGACCCAGAGGGGTAGGCAGAGATGATTGCGCGGTCTTGACATACTTCTTTAGCTTCATTCACATCGAAAAGTCAAAACGTAGCGGAAAGAAATACGTTACTGTTAGAAAAAAAACTCATATTTTTTTTGTATAGTACGGTCAGTGTTAAACTTCCTATTTTCCCGACGATTGGCGATTGCCGTAATTATGGTCAAACATTCACCCAACATTGTCGCGAAAGCTTAAGACAGTTCAAAAACGTAATTAGAAACCAGTTTAATTAAAGTTGCTTATCCTTAAGGTAAGTGCCCTAAGCATCTCATTAAATCGCTGTTGCCATTTTTGTACGAAGAAAATTCCTATAGGTTTGAAGATCACTTCGAAACCAGTGACTTAGCCGACGCCATACCTATCCAAATTCAAATCCAAGTGTCATGTTTCATTCCGTGATCAATCATAAGTATCATTTGCCCGGACATATTGTTAACAATAATGTCGCAAGTGTAATGACCATAGGATTCGCCGTTTATGTCGCGGTGGGGGAGCGTGACGAGGGTAGACGCGCACTTGATGAATGGGGTTCTGCGGGGGCGGAGTTACCAATTTGCCACGTGATGTCCCTATGCTCTGCCGTGAAGTTTTGCGACCATTTGTATGCTTTGTACAGAGTATACAATGAAGTTAAAACTATAGATTCGTGATATGTTCACAAAACAACTGAAAAGTGTTCCAAATACAGCGACAGAACACATACAAATATTTCGAATGAGCTTACTTTTACCTAAACAAAGAGCCTACAACTGTATTCTTTTTTGCGGTTCGTTATTAAGGCACGGGTGGCGTATCTACCTTTATATATACAGATTATCATTGAGGGTATATTGGTCTTTGTCCATATATTACAAAGTTCATTCAATTTGGCTTTCTATCCTTCGATGGTGATGTAAAGTCGTTTTATAATTATTGCACAATTAATTTTCTATTGATCATCTGTCCAACTAAATACTAGACTTGAGTCCTAAGATAAAGTATCTCTCAATGAATTCGAAATTCGTTCAGTTAGGTTTTGAAATGTATTATATTATTTACTCGTGCGTGACTGGGTTTAAAGTTATTTTTCTAAATAGATTTCTATTAATTACCTTCATAACAACTCGTGAAGTAGGTTCTATTTATTTTTATAATAGATCATAAGTGCGTCGAATTCTCTGACTCATGATTATATCTAGAAACAACAATTCGACGAATTTACCGTATATTTAAATCGTTGGTAGCAAAAAAACTAAACACGATATTACCTAATTAATGCGAGTAAAAGTTTACGAATTTAGTATGTAAGCGCTGTCGGTGGCGAGCGACTGTGGATTTGTTGTTGGCCTCGGCGGAGGTTATCGCGGAAATGAACGGATGAGGTGCTTTAGCTATGTTCCAGGGCTGAGGGTTTCACAGTCTATTATATGTTGACTAAACATTGTCAGCTCACAGGAAATGTCACTAGTTGTTAACTCTTCGCGTCAAGAGCGGATTTTTGGATCATACGGATTGCCGGCACCCTACCCAATCCTCCGCGGAACCTCCGCGGGCTCACTATTTAATATTTTATTTTTGTAATTGTATCTATAAATGTATACTGTATTAGAACATGTTAAATATACCTAAAAATTGTGTAAGTAGATTTTTAAAATACCAGTTGAAATATTGTAATTGTAAAATAGGTATTTTTAAATTATTGTGCTATTCATGCTACAGTGTTAAAATAATCAGAAAAAAAATATATATGTATTAAAATTTATCAAAAATATAATGAAATATATGTATGAACTTTGAAACTGTACAAAATATGCATTTAAAAGATGTTTCCAAGTTTCCGCCACCGACTAGCTCACTGTTTTGTATATCAGCATAGTGAATGTATGACTAGCAATAGTAGATATGTTGTTAGGTATATATAGATGTACATAAGGACAGCTAAGACGTGTACATAACGCACATGTACATAGCATGTAAATACACTCGAGATATATTATATATTTAATATTAATATAAATTTGATTTAAAGAAAAGTTTTAAAATAAAATAAACTTATGGAAAAACACAAAAAAATAAAATAAAAACATACAGTGAGTATGAAGAGGAAAAGCAATTTGTGTCTTTTATTTGTTTCCCTTGTTTATCAGCACACATTGGGGAGACGGAATCCATAAACGCAGTGTAAGTCGGGGGCTTAGCTAAAGTTATAAGGAAATGGCACTCGCCACTCATTCTTATCTAGCACAACAGGCCTGGAGGAAAGAAAAAGGTTTGCTTACACAACATAACGCAGTTTTTGATTTATTATTACAAAAAACAATATGATCTGGTAACCAATACTTCGTGCTTTCATAATATAACTACATAATATTAAATATGTATTTCTTCATGCATATTGACATTCAAACACAATGTATATTGTTTGTGAATAAATGAATTGAATGGAATTATACGCACAGCATGTCTCCTCGTACGATAACTATTTACAGAAAATGTTGTTCTTTACAAAACGGATTATTTATTAACTAGCTTTTGCCCGCGGCTTCGTCGCATTAAATTCGGGATAACACGGTTACTTCATTTATCACTATACATAAGATTTCCCCTCCCTCCAACTTTAAAGGTTTCGGGTCAATTTCGAATTTTTATTAGCAAAAAATATGTTATAGTGAGCTAACCTTAAAAAGATAGACATATGCTGTTGCGGACTTTTTTGTAGACCTTTAAAAGGAGAACAATACTCTCATACAGGACTTTGTGTAACTTTAACCGTTTACGCAGCGTACGCAGCGGAAGCTCCAAGTATGAAAAAATACCCCCGATTTGAAACATTTTTCATTACTGCTCCGCTTCTATTACTCGTAGCGTTTGATGATATATAGCCTATAGCCTTCTCGATAAATAAGCTATCTAACACTGAAAGAATTATTCAAAACGAACCAGTAGTTCCTGAGATTAGCGCGTCAAACAAACAAACAACTCTTCAGCTTTAATATTAGTATATAGATTTTATCACATTAGTTAGTAGGTAAGGATAGGACTTATGCATACGAGGTCTACATACAGATATAGATACCTACCTACATTTACATGTTATTAAAGGATAAACCGGCTTCCCCTGCTATATATTAATTAAGAAGGCTTAGGTACTGAATTTATTATTTTTTCGTCCTTCCGTAATATTATTTCGTTTGTCGGTTCTACTTATATAACCGACATAATATAATGTTCCTCCCTTAATATATTAGATGTGGACGTTGGGGTCTTATTCCGAGAATATAAATGAAGAAACTAAAATTGTTCCATATATTTTGTATGAGATTATTGAAACGTGACGTCATTGCACACTAACATCAATTGACCTAATATTTATTGGTTTCAGTGTATTTAAGAATACAATATTGCAAATAAACAAAAGTGATCAATGCAATGACATGTAAAATAAAGTGCACTTTTCTGAAAATAAGGTTTGGCATTTTATTGCGAATGATGGAGAATACCGAATTGTCGCTCAGTTTTTTATGTAATAAGCAAACGGGACGGTCAGTGGGTTCACCTGGCGGTAAGTGATACGCCTGCCCATGAAGTTGCAGTGTTGAAAGAAATTAATAAGAGTTGGTAGATAGTAATTAGTTTCCGTCATACCTGCCCTGCGCCCGTCACCAGAGACGACAGATGTTAGATCTCTTATACCCGTAAATCCCCCCCCCCTCTAGTGACAGTTATTACGTACGTAGAAAGTTGTTTAGCTGACTGACGGAATATGGTACGGTTTAGCTTCAATAAACGTGTAGGCTGAAATTCAAAGCAAAATTAAAAAAAAAAATTTTGTTTCAAATTCAAATGTTTTATTTGCAACGAAGTGTACAAAGGTTCTTAAGTTCTTAACTAGAAAGCTTAGTTTAATAGAAGGCGTGGCCTTACCTGTGGCTGTACCACAGATTTCCCAATACGGGAGATGGGGCAAGCCGCGTTTAAAGTGCGACAAATGTAAGCTCAACGAGCATACACTGGCTGCCAGTTTACGCTCTGTGAGACGAGTCAAGACGCACGAATATTAGAAGAAATTACTGTTTTTTTCCAAAATGCCATCCTGTGCAATTGTAACATGCCATCATCGCAATGAATCAGTAAATTTACCAAAAAATATAATAACTTTTCACAGGTAAGAACCGAAAAGAAATTGCGACACTGGGACTGCCTATAAACTTGGCGGCTTGTCCAGTCTAATGTATATTCGGATGTCTGTGGGCTGTACCTACTGATCTTATAATTTGTAATTAATTCTAGAGAATTCTGAAGTTCATTTTGTGTTATTTGCTAGCATACCTATATTAGTTGTTTCCTTTGCCTTACTTTGGTTATTATAAACATTAAGATGTGGTGGCAGTTTATGAGATGGGTATATCACTCACTTTTTGTTATATCATCATCATCACCATTTAGTGTCCTTCTGCAGGGTTAGTTTTTTCGTCTTTACTACTTCTGTTAGCCGCAGATGTCATTTACAGCTTTACCAGGCAATTGGACCGATGGCTATTAGCCTAAAAAATTACGCAACGAGCATAAGGGCTGCCCAGAATGGAGCTGGAACCTCGCCTTAGGGTGTTGCAGGGAGGGCTAGTTAAACTTGTATATCTTTGGGGAGAGAAGCGGCCCGGCACACGCTGGTTACGCGAATAGGGCTTACCGGGTTGGACCCGAAGAACTAACAGCTCCTTCGAACCTAAGCGAAGTGTTGGTTTACATCTTGCAAGAACAATCTCGATCCTTGATCATAGAAAGACACGGACTTTAAAAACTGACTCAAAATAAATGTAGTTATAACCCCAAATTTTTGAAATCCTAAAAGCAACCAAAATTCAGCATGTATTTATTACGTGACAGTACCTTCATTAAACTTGTGGAAGTACATTTCCTCAACAATAATATACTGCACGCAATCAACTTACTGGATAAGTCGCGCCATGCGACCAGTGGCGTGCACTCCATATATGCAAATAAGCGGTGCATACCCTGTGCGTCCAGACAGTCCGGAAAATCATCAACATATTAAATGGTTCCCACTTAAGTCGCCCATTTTTCCTCTTTAAGATTTGAACCCATAGGCGATCTTGTTGTCATTCAACAGCAACTCATTTGGGCCGGGAAACGAAAATTATTTATTGTTTTTGCAATTAGTGTCACTTACTTTGCATACCCTACTCATTATCTCTGTGCACGCCACTGCATGCGACTCGAGGCACAAACCCTATTAATTAACCTAATTGTGTCTAAGACATGTTAATATTGTTACACCACGAGTTATAATCCACAATAGAGCAATAACGCTGAATCAGCTTACCTTAACACAGTCGGGTATTAATTAATTAGCTGGTAATTAATTGATTGCCGATTAAGGTCTGTCACTTGATGATGTTATTGTAGTTGGCGCAGATTTTGTCAACAAATTAAGCGGAGTGTTCGAGAGCTAGCAGTTCCAAGCGTCGGATAACGTACATATAATGTCGAAAATTCGAAAACACGCTGAAGTCATCAGTCCACACCACTGACCCACCACCACAGACACTATAGGTATGTATGAGATGCATATTTTTAAAAAATAAGAGATGTTTGGTAAAGAGCAACTAGCGTGGAAGGTTATTATTAGTATTATATTAAAGGTTTCTTACACTAAAACATAATCAACGTAAATGTATTATAACATATTTCACCATAGAAGAGGGGTTTACATATAGCAAGACCTGTACAGGATAGCAACACACAACAATAGTTCCTTAAGTCCATCAGGACAATATTAACAGAAGATAAAAATGATATAATAAAAAAAACATTTAACATGTGAACATACGAGAGCGTATGCAGAGAAAAAAAGAAATACAATATGATTATGAGTTGAAGACTATCGAGACAAGCATTCATGGTCCGAAACACAAAAGAACAACTGGACACACGTGGTTCTGCAGAAGAAAACGGCATTAGACCAAAACTAATGAAATAATTTCGACCAAATTCTTAGAATAATGACAACAAGTAGGAGTATCAAAAGCGTAAAGTAACCTATAAAAGTATAATATATAAACATCACCACGGACAGAGGATATACACACAACGACTATCTAGCCACAAGTGTAACGCAGTTTGAAGCCGTAAGTT
>PQWD01010231.1:0-31032 GCA_019425675.1 Leucinodes orbonalis
GTTATGCCCTTACAAGAGCCCTGAATAATATATAGTAACATAGCCCAATTGTGCGATCTTTATATCTTAAGCATACCATAAATCGTATAGGTACCAATTATCAATGAATATGATAATTCGCACCAAACTTTAAAAACTAACTGCATACTCGTATTAATCACCTTGCCATCTGGCTATGATTTAATTCTTGGTTCTTACACTGCACGCCTCCTAAACGGTATTTAGCATTTTTGATGAACAAAATCTTTTCCGTACTAATTAATGTATTTCTTTGATGTTTATTTTAATAATGTTATAGGAACTTACCTCCTTCATTCCACGCTCCTTCAATTTGATATGCAGACGTAGCGACTCCAAAAATAAAGTCATCGGGGAAGGAGTAGTTGCTGATACCAGAGTATATTAAAGGTCCATCTGCACAAGTGCTTAGCTGGAAGCTGAAAATACAATATTGAATCAATGTTTTGTTATGCAAAAACTGCCTCTTCATACTCATTAAGTACTCGTATTTTAAGAATATTTGCAGGATCCAATGCGATAAAATTAGGAATGAGGTAATTTGTAGGAGAACTAAAATCACTGGCATGGGCACGTTGAAGTTAGAGTGAGTCACAAAGAGCTACAAATATGACGTAAATAATGCTGATAAAAAAGGGCAGGTAAACCTCAATTTGAAGGACTGCTAAGTAAAAGTAGCGAGTCACCAATGGAGAACGAATGCTACAGATATTCCTTGTGGCTGTAAATTAATGGCGAAATAATAAGCCGAGTCAAATAATAAAAGTTGAAAGATAACGCAGATCAGCAAAAAAATTACGATGCAATTGTTATTTCAATGAAAATGTAGTTATTAGAACATGCGAGACGTCTTTCTCATATGCAATATTAATTTAATAATTGATAATTTCTGCGGTTAATATACAATACCGTGCTTATGGTAGTAAGACTACCAAAAAATACCGTTTTCATGGATAAACCTACATATTTAGAAAGCTATGTGAAATAGAAACGATTATCCTTTGCCGTGGTATCACATTTCCCGTGTAAATGCCTTCAAGCTTACGTTGTTTATAATTAAAGCACCATTTATAAGGCAGCTTGTGAACACACACATGTTATGAAATGAAAGCTAATGAGTGGAAAACTTACTGACGTGTTTCGGGCGTTAAAATAAGGGTGTTATCAAAGCTTTGTTGAATACATTAGATAATCGCTTCCAATATAGAGATACGTTATTGGAGCGTCTGTATCAGAGGCGTGATAAAAAATAGTATTAAATGAAAATATGCAAATATTTTTTCGCGTCATCATTATCAGCTCATATACGTCCCTATCGAGGGGTACGATGCTAAGTCAAGCTTTTTTAACACCGCTAGTAGCATTGGGCTTATTCATGTTTACATATGCCAATAAATTTTGGGTACCTTGTCCCACACATAAATCTCACGAAATTGTCCAATTTATTTGTCAGATAAGGCCGCGACGATGCGAAAACTGTCGAGAAGAGAATATATTCCAAAATTGTTTGTTCGATAGTGTTTTCCTTTTAAGCGTATTATATTGAACGCAATATAGCGTATAGTTTTCATGGCATATTATACATCATCTGTTCTTTTATACATATAAATAAAATGTGAATGTATGTTTGTAATATCAAAATAACGTTTATTTTTCTATATTCATAGGTATGAATACTTAATATCATTTGTTTTAAATTTTTGCCTTTCTGTACGTCTGTCTATCTGTATGTTTGTTCCGGGTAATCTCTGAAACGGCTGAATCGATTTTAATGCGACTTTTAATGGCAGGGAAAAACTTATAATAGAATAATAGTCGGTGCGGTGTGTGTATGTGTTTACGTGCATGCATATTTTAATTTTAAAGAACGGTTTCTCCGCCTTCTTTCAAAAGCATTCAGCAGTGTCATAACTTCATGTCTTAAGGTGTTCTGTTTCTAGCTTGCACTTAAATATACATATGTAATATATACAGAGAAACCTGTGTGTGTGTGTGTAAGCGTGTCTTTTATCTTCTAATCTGCGGATCAATGTAATTATTGTGTACTCTGACCGTCCTATATATATTGTTGCCGAACCGATAGTAGGTCACAAAATTTATAAAGTCACTCGTAAGAATCTTTGCACCCACACGAGTTCCTGAAATTTGATATTATTTATAGAATATATAAATATATATATTAATATATATATATATATATATATATAAACATTTGTTTTGGAAGAGTTTTTTATCCTTTAACAATTTACTCCGTATTATCCCATAACAATTTACTCCGTATTCTAGCCTTAACACATTCTAAGTGTTCGTACTAAAACAGCCGCTGATTCAAGGACTACCACCAAGTATTTCATTTGATTAACCTTGTTAATAGTTTAAAAGCTGTTACTACGAGTGCTGTCACAATTATGGATTTTTACATCAACATTTGGACCTGGTTGTGTATTGTCATAGTTTGTAGTTTTTGCCTTTTCTTCCCTATATTACCTTTTTATATTATTTTGTGACTACCCATCTGGTGTAATGGTTGAGACGCCGGCTGTTACACCAAGGGATCCGAGTTGCCCGGGCAGTACATGAACATGTCTGTTTGTATTGGTCTGGTGTTTTTATGTATAATATGTTTGTATTTACAAAAAAAATGTATATAAGTATGTTTATCTGTTGTTTAATACCCATACTACAGGCTTCACGCTTAACTTAGGTCTAGATGGCGCTGTGTGAATGTCAGTGGATATTTGTTTATTTACTTATTAGGCTTATTGCCCCTTATTAGGCTGGCTTTCCACTTTGATGCTTCTTCAATCTACGGGTGGCTGCATCACTTAAAATTATGTCAAAAGTCTGCTAGATTGCTTACTGGTGACATAAAAATACACGTATCCTCACTTCTAAAATAGCAAACTTAAGAAAATAAATACTCTTTCATATCAAAACCTAAACTTATATGGCGTGTCAGTAAAAGTACAGCATCCCGGATTTACTATATCCAATCGCAGTACAGAACTCAAGATCATTCTCTTAGATTTTGAGCTAAAAATTCAGGTCCTTTGATTTCTTTAAAAAGCTTCCCTCTTCAACCTTTCGTAATTCATTGCTGGACATAGGTCTCTCTCATTTTGCACCAGATATCCTGGTCCTCCGCTTTCCTCATCCTGCCTCCACCAGCAATCTTTCGCAAGTCGTCGATCCATCGGGACGGAGGGCGTCCTACGCTACGCTGGCCAAGACGCGGCCTCCACTCCAGAACTCGACTGCTCCAACGGCCATCGGTTCTGTGACATACGTGACCAGCCCACTACCACTTCAACTTGCTGATCCAGCGGGCTATGTCGGTAACTATAGTTCTCTTACGGATTAAATCATTTCTGATCTTATCCCTATAAGAGACTCCAAGCATAATTCGCTCCATTGAGCGTTAAGTGTCTTTGAACTTGTGAATCATTGTGGAATCGTTGACGTTAGGACATTACGTAGCTTACCGAATGCCGCCCAGCCGAACTAAATCCTCCTCTAAGCCTCCCTCTCTAAATTATGCTGGTAAAGTTGAATGGTTTGGCCTAGGTAGACATACTCCTGCACAACCTCGAGAGTGACGCCGTCGATGCATATCGGTTGTGGCATGACACGATTATTGAACATGACTCTTGTCTTGTCTAAATTCATGTCAAGCCCAACTTGTCGCGAGAATTCATTTAGGCTGTTTACCATCTCAGCAAGCTCTCGGAGGTATAACATCCCCCTGTCTCACACCACGTCGCAATTGGATAGATCTTGGATCTGAACGGTCATCGTCATTCCATCTACATGGAAAAAATGACATCTACTCGAACAGGCATAGGGTATGCGTGACCGTACTCTGCTATCTTGCTGATCTAGCGAGCTACATGGGTAACATTTATTTTGTTCCGATATAAATTAAATACGACAACAAATAATATAAAACAATTTTTTCTTAAAAAAAAACTATGCAAGTTTAAATAAAGATCGTCGAGTTCGTTCTAGAATACGGGCTTTAGACATTAAACAACGAGTGGTCGAGTTTTCAACATTCCGGTTATATTAGATCGCCTTGATCCTTTGGGTTTTCGTTGAGATGTGGCCTTTACATTCACTATCATGTAAGTGACGGAGGGTGTTTGACGCAATTCTTTTGAAATTTCCTACTGCCACTTTTCACGTGCGTAACTTAACAATCCACTAAGAGTAAGCTTTGTCATAAGAAAGAAAGAAAAAAATCTTTATTTCAAATAATCTGTTACAGATACTTTTGAATCGTCAATTGTTATTATTATTCATATTTTTGTGACTCTACCACCGGTTCGGAATAAGTAGGATCTTCGAGAAGAGCCGGCAAGAAACTCAGTTACTCTTTTTAATCTTTTTATATCAGTGGTTACAGTTTTGTCATTTACCTACAAAATAGCTTTACAATATTTTATAATAAAGTAACTGGAACACTAAGTGCAAGACCACACATCTTATCGATAAATATTCTCTATTGTATAGTAACCTTTCATGAGGGCTTTTTTAATCTTTAATTTAAACTGTGAAAAGGCAATTCGGCAAGATTTTGTGGTATTTATTAAAGAATTATGCCTCTTCCAACAAATGATTTTCCTACTTACTTGTCTAAGATTTGGACAGCAAGTTTGTTTTGTTCCTAGTATTATTATGTACGTCACAATTTTTTTCAACAAATGAAGATTTTTATGGACATAAACTAATTATGGTAAATGTCATCTCATCATCATCATCAGCTCATTAAACGTCCCACCGAGGGGCACGAGCCTACCCGTATAGGGTGATTAGGCCTTAGTCGTCCACGCCGGCCCAGTGCGGATTGGACGACTTCACACACAACCTTCGAATCTCTTCGCAGGCGTGCATAAGGTTCCTCACGATGTTTTCCTTCACCGTAAGAGCGTCGGATAACGTACATCTATTTTCGAAAATTCGAAATACATTGGTACGTGTCGGATTTGAACCTCAGCCCTCCCGTAGGAAGGCGACAGTCCGCACACTGAGCCACCGACGCTCTATGTAAATGTATTGAGACGCTACTGTTAAAATATCGATTTTTTAAATACTTCCCGAAGTGAATCACGTGGTCTAAGTTATAAATGGCTCGGATGGCTCTTTTTGAAGTACAAATATAGTTAATATCAGCAGCTGAGCCCCACAACAGAAGACCATATGACATTATACTATGAAAATAACTAAAATAAACCAATCTGCTGTATCAATATCGTTAAGACCTTATTTTCCTAACTGCATACGCTGCTGAGCTAAGTCTACCTGCCAAAGCTTCAATATGAGGTCCCCACTGGAGTTTGAATCTATAGTAATTCCTAGCAAATACTGTACTATCAACAATTTTTAAGCATTCGTCATTCAAATTAATACTGTTACATGTTGTTAAATTAATACATAGTAAAATATCTTTAAATTGATGCATTTTTGCGTTGGCGTATAATACTTCAAATGGAAATTACAAATCTTCATGCCAACTTTATATTTATTAGTGAAGATTGTAGGTAAGTGTTAAATCATTTTTATCTGAATGCACATAGGTAAAACTATGTTACGACACATAAGGTATTTGTAATATGAGAGATAATCTTAGTAAACAATGCAGTGCGTAATCCTTAGATGATAGCAGAATAAGATAAGAATAGGAAAAACCTATAATATGTTTAAGACTTTGAACAAGTTAATATATTAAACACATTAAATACTCTCCGCGTGATGAACATAACATTTTAAAACGGACCCTGAACTTAACAACAAAAATGCGCCTTCTCGGAAGACTCCTACCACTTTGGTGGGATGATCAAAAAGACACGAAATGAGATGAGAATAGATGCTGAACAGCGCAGAATATAAAGAAATATGGTAAAAAGAGTAAACCAAAAGAATTGACCAACAAAATAAGATCAAAATAAGTAGAGAAGATGCGTATATAAGATGGACTGGACACTGGGCTTCTTATTTTATAATGATTTGATCGAAGCCGAGAATAATAATAATAATAATAACCGACGGCCCTCGACAGTGCACACTGACCGTCTCTGGCTCTCCAGAATGCCATCCAAGGTCAGGACTCTCACCTCTGGCTTGCCTTCATTGGCAGTCCAAGTGGGTTGCAAGAGCTACATGCTCTAGGGGTGGAAGTGAAAGATGCATAAGTCGCGAGTTGGTGCAGTTTGTCTGCGCAGAAAGCGGTGTACACCTCTCGACACCCCTAGCCGCCTGCGCCGGTGTTGCGTCCCAGGCATTACGCCGCATAGTGGATGCCCATCTAGCGGGTGGCAAGTCACCGTCTGCCTTAATTTTCAAGATTGAGACATTTGATTTGGCAGGCACCCCGCTGTCTCAATCAATAGCCCATAAACTAGACCAGTAGTTACCCTATCCATAGCCCTATTTTTTTTCTTCCCATATTTGCAATAGTCCTTGCACCAAGCGGGTGCTCGCTCTGTGTGTACTCCTATAGTGCGGGCAGATCGAGCGGCCGCTCGGTGTACACATCACAACTCATTATTTTGTCTCACAAAGCCTCTACGTGTTGGACCCATGTCCCCACGCAAGCTTCAAAGGACCGGTCTATGAACCGTGAACTCCTAACAGAGACTACAAATAATAATAATAACTTCATATCTTGTTTGACATTAATTAAAAACAGATCCTTCTCAAACCCAGCAGTGATGTATTTTTATAAGGGATGAGGTGACATCGAAATATAACCAGGGCCGGTAATTGCTGACATAATATTTGTATAATAGAATTATAAAAAGCCTTTATTTTGTTACAAGACTTTTTTCATCATCAGCATTATACGTCCCCACCGAGGCGCAGTCACAGTGTGGCTAACAGCAGTAGGCAGTTCGAAATAAAAGGTGTTTAGGCCTAAGTCATCCACGCGGGCCCAGTGCGGACCGGCCGATATATGCACAACATTTGAATTTCTTCGTAGGCGTGCGCAGGATTTACGTTTTCTTTTAAGAGCGTAGGATAAAATTACATTAATATCAACAATCGAAAATACGTGGCGGAATTTAATGCTGCAACCTTCAATTGGAAGGCAAAAAAAAACATTTTGGACTTTCCGAATTCCGCTAAAGTGGTAATCGGTTAGCAGTATCCGAGATATCCGTGTTAATGATAAAGTCATTCAAATCCCAGCTACCACAGTTTCGTCTTCCATGAAGTGTGTGTGATTTTGCATTGTCGTGCCGGAATAATAGTGGGTCGGGTAGTCTTTAGCTGTCAGTTTTGCAACGGTTCTTTTACAGATGTTAGCAATAGCCCTGAAATGATTTTATCATCTACCAGACACTAACCGATACTTTTTTAATCAACTTTCACTTTGAATCTCAAGGAATAATAAAAGCCGTAGGTACCTAAATTATCTTCAAATCAATGGTCCATGGTTTCATTTCTTGGAATGGATTTGGATAATTTGGTTTGGAACGTAAAATTTAAATTCTTAAAAGCTATCGTTACTGGCACGTGACGACAGAGTTATGAGTGAAAGTAATGGAGCAAGGCGTACCTTAAATTTAGCTTTGGTTGAATGTTTTTCTCTTTTGTAGATATATTTTTAACTAGCTGTACGCCGCAGCACTACCTTTGCTATAAAATATTATTCCTACATAAAATGTAGCCTTTGTATTTATTCAAGATGTCAGCTAAATCCATCATCATCTAACTGTGCCAAACTCCATATTAAATTTTATTGGAATCGCTTCGCTGCTCGTACCGTCGCGCGTCGTGGAGGTGATGCAAATATTTAGTTTCTTATCTAAAGTAACAAACGAAACAGCCAAGCTATACATATTTACCGATATATAGAATTTGTTGAAGTAAGGATCGATAGAGTTAGGCCGTTCAGATAGAAAATCTTGGCTCTTCATGAGATCTGGTATATTTTTCACAGGGCAAACCTTTTGTGGTCGTCTTGGCAACGTGCAATGAAATGTTTTTAGTGGGACTTCAGTTCGTTCTGTAGTCTTTATAGTGGTTATTTTTTTCTTAAGTACTTATTAAAAGGTATTTTAGTCACAGAGATAACACGACGTTTACACACGACTGGTACATGTGAAAGTTTGATCAAAAAAATATTTTGAGTTTCATTTCAAAGTATGGGGATCCCTAAAATATATTATTTTTATTTTTTCAAGTTCCTTGTGAAAATCTCAATGCGGTTTCACGGTTTCGGAACAAAGAAGGTTTTACATACGGTCGGACAGATATATAGACATATATGACAAATATATAAAGTTCCGTTTTTTGTCTTTTGGCTACGAAACCCTATAAAACGCTCAGTACAACAACAAAAAGAGAGAAATATATTGCAAATGAAATATATAAGCAACCAAATGATACGAAAATGTTTAAATACAATATATAACAAGAATATAAAAATATTCCTAATAGTTATAAAAAGTCTCTTTGACGTATATACTAGATTCCACACGTATACATTTTTGAAGCGCTTATTAGCATTTCATAAATGTTTATTGCTTTGGCTTATTAATACTCACTCAGTTCTAGTTTATCTACGTCATTTTTGTACTAGAATATCGCATTGCAACATTACTATTGAAATTGGATAGTTATAGCTTCCTCCCTTATATTTTTTGTTAATAATAGGAAATGTATTTACACGAGTACCTAAACAAATATTAAATAACAGTCACCTATACAAATATTAAATAAAACTCACAAATTTGAAGTCTGCCTGATAGGTTCTTTGTTTTTAAAGTAAGATAATTCATATTTGGATGCTTCTGCGGTCTATTTTTAGTGTGCTGAGCGATGGATTTAAGATCTGAAGGTCGGGGTTCCTAATCTCGCGGGGAGATCTCTGAGAATATCACTTAGTGAGATTTTTTGCCATATTGGATTTAAAATGACGTCACGTAATTAACCATTTCCCGCTCCAATTTCAGCTCAATCGGTTAAAAATATCTGTTTAAAAGTTGATTTTTAAGTTAGAGAAGTCCGCCAAGTTACTTTCAGCAAGCTCTTTAATTTCATAACCATATTGTAGACGAGCATTAATCAATCATTGGTGCGCCATTTTGGGTATGCCGCCATGTTGGATTTAGAATGACGTCTCACTGTTAATCATGCATTGTCATCCGAACTGAACATGCATACCAAATTTCAGCTTAATTGATTGGGGACAAGTGCCCTAAAATTGAGTCGAAAGATTCCACCGTAACAAATATACATTGCAAGTTAAATAAAAGCTTGATAAATAGCTACTATATCAGCACGCGTGGACGAGCCGCCCGTACTTGCTCCGTACCCGGCGGAAGGTGCCACGCGTCACAGTAAAAGATTGTATGAAACTATGGGATCTGTGTAATACGCATACAGCCACCACCCGCGTGCCGTCGCAAACCCGCATGACATGAAAATGGCCTTTAAATGTGTGGTAAGGCCTTGTCCCTGCGTGAAGATATAGGTGCTTTAAAGACGGTTTGTATCGTAATGTACCAATGATATATCTTTTTACTTTAAATTTTTCTTCATTTTACGAAGTGAACAAGACGGTCAGAACTCATAACGCTTACCTGATGGTAAGAGATACGCCTTCCACGACAGAGCGGCATTGAAGGAGACCAACAACTGATATACAGTTATTATTCTCCATCAATGCCACACTGTCCCGCCCGTCACCCGAGACTTAAGATTTTAGGTCTCTTATACCCGGTAATTTCCCAAAAGTGCATAGTCCTCTTATTTCACGGGGCGATATCTGGCACTGCGGTGGTACCTACCTAGACAACTCAACATCGAGTCTGCCACCTAGTAAATCTTATATATATATATCTTAGGACATCAACCACCTTCAGGGAACTGATCTAAAACTGGAAATGGTCGTTTTTTTAAAGTTCAATCTTATACATGTTTAAATATACAATGGCAGAAGAATATTCTTAATTGAGTTACACGGTATTCAACTATTGCATCAATTCGAGGTCTCCAGAACGAATCTAAAAAATCGCCATTTTGCAATAATATTATCAAATGCGAAAAAAAATGTATTGTTAATAGACCTAACAACATTCGAACGCAAATTTATGGCAATTTACATTCGGTCTGGTCGGATTTAATACTGTATTCAATATTATTAAAATTACAATCTATCAGTTTGTTAGGTACGTTGCAAGTGCACCTTGTTTTTATACACATGCAACTTCGTCGTCAATATATATGCATTTACAAAAAAAAAAAGTATGTTTGTCCTTTGTTAAATACCCATACTACAGGCTTCACGTTTGACTTGGGGATAGATGGTGCTATCCCAAAATCAATCACTACAATAATTAAGTACGTAAAAGTAATTTAGGTATTGGAATTTTTCACCATATTTATTTTATTCCGGTTATTAGAATTGTAGTTACAAAACAAACGAAAGTATAAAAAATCAGAGTTCCACTAAATTAACCATGGTACCTATTTTCATCACCATTATCACCTAATTATATGTCCCCACAGAGGGGCACGAGCCTACCCGTATAGGGTGTTTAGGTCTTAGTCGTCCACGCGGGCCCAGTGCGAATTAGCCGACTTCTCCGTAGGAAGCGCAGGTTTCCTCACGATGCTTTCCTTCACCGTTAGAGCGTTGGATAAACGTAAATATAATTTCGAAAATTTGAAGACAATGAAACGTGGTGGGATTTGAATCTGCACCGTTGGGTGGTCGGAAGGCAACAGTCCACACCAATGAGCCATCGACGCTCGCAGTACTTATTTTACTAGTAATCTTTTACTGGGGGAAATGGGGTAAAATTTATGTTAATATGTCTATCTACGTTTAACACTGCTTGATACAATAATTTTAGTATTGATAATATAATTAAGTATACCTATTATGATTATATATGTTAGGTAAGATAGGAATAATAATCGTTATAGATACAATATCTCAATACCAAAAATATTTAGTTACGTTTATGTAGAGTTAACAATTTCAGTTTTCAATGAAAGATCTTAATAAAACTGTGTCTTGTATCAGGTTTTTGGTTTCGGATGGTTGTAGTGTATTAATTTATTTGACAATTTACGAGTGCACACACAGACAAAACAAGACAAACTTAACATGCTAAAGTACGTACAAAGGCACAGCTTATTTCACGATATAATTTATTCTGCTGCTGGCAAAATATAAGGAAAGTTACTAATAAATAAAATGACTTTCAATATTTAATTTTAAACGATTAAAAAGATTAATAGCCATTAAAAAGTTTGTCCGTACCCAGCTTATTAATTTAAAATATGACCAAATCAAATATTCAAAAGTAAATTTATATGTATTGTTTTTTTTATACTATAACAGGCAAACGAGCAAACGCCTCATCTGATGGTAAATGTCACCGCCGCCCATGTACATTTGCAATACCAGAGGGCACTGAAATGCGTTGCCGGCCTTTCAAAAACTTGTGAACAAGAAAGAAAGAAAAGTGAATTAATAATTTTAGGTATATATCAATTCCAAAACAATTAACTATTTGTATCGTTTCTCTTGCACAATATTAGAATGCTTCTGAGAAAGAGATAAATAAAAGAAGAAAAAAAAACCAAAACAAATATTCCACAAATCACAACAGCTTTAAAAAACATCTCAATCTTAATTAGCTAAAACTTGAAAATTGTAACATAAATCTTAACACCATTTAATAAATTAACAAAAATACAATGATTATTTTATGTATCTCACCTTAAGCTGGCTAGAGCAGCTACGCCCAGTACGACTTTACTCACGCTCCACATTGCAACAACTAATTCTACATACAACTGCGAGTAACCAACTGGTTACGAATATTTAAGTTATCATTATATAGTATTACGGGTAGAATTCATTGATAAATTCGTGAGACAACCATCGCTGCACGGTAGTTTGATTCGGTTAACGATAACTAATTACCTTTCGACACACTTAAATGTTTTTATTTCTAAATCAACCAAAAACAACTATTTAAATAACTGATTATTTTTATGCTAATAAGTGCTAATAGGGTAAATACAGTTTTTAACGACAATATCATCAGGACAAAGCTACAGCTAATTGATTTAATATTATTGTTTATTTCAGTAAACACACTGTTTTTTTCTCACATTTTTTAAAATTCTTTTTTAATCAATTTAAAGCATTGCCTCTAATTTATTTTAAGGACTGAATATCATAACAAAAACTTTATTTTATTTTTCCCATTTCAAATCGAGCAATGATTGGTTGAATGCCTCGCAGACATTGTATGCTATTTAAGGAGTTATTTTTTGTAATTAGGAATTTTGGTAAACGCGATATGAAGGATTGCATAAAAGTATTGAATTCATTCACTTGAAATTTTGACCTAACCTAAATTGATTTAACACAATTGTCTGTAATTGGTTTTTTGTGTATATGGTATAATTAAAATGGCTAAGATATCTTGGTAAATAATCGTTATTAATAAAGCTAACCAAATATTTTTTCAATTCCTTGTGTACTGAACAGTTCAAGTGAATTCATTTCTTCATTGTTTCAATTGTATATTCTACTAGCTTTAGCCTCCGGCTCCGCTTGCGTTATGTCTTCACAAATGACTAGAAATAAAGAAAATTTATTGATCGAAAAAATAATTAATCGCTAGCTAATTTATTTCTTTTTATATAAAATATTTAATAAAGGTACTTTTCCGTATCTTACATACAAAATAAATAAGAAGTTCTGAATGTATGGTTACTCTTATCAATGTCACTAAATTTATTTGCCATCGCATTACTTTCGTCTTTTCCCATATACGATTAGGTTTATACAAGGAAAATATAACTTAAGTTTTTATTAATATGAATTTCCCAGAACAAAATAACCCGAAGCCAAATGTATCGTTTCCTCAATTAACCGCAGACTTAGATTATAGAAATGAGAGAACTAAATATTAAGTACTACTTTAAAGATTTTGTTTTATCGATTAAAGTTTATGGATTGAGTTATAAGGAAATTGCTTGTCACTGCACACGCCCTTTAAAGGCTTGACGTTAAGAACAAAAGGTTGACTTTCGTAAAACCGGACGACCTTAAGTCAAGTTCCGCGGAAGTTCAAGTCCGGTCAATATTTCATTGATGTTGTTGTTGTATACGCACATCACAGTTTTGCATCAAAAAGTGCTACTTATTTTTAAGTTATTTGACATTTATCGAAAACTATAAAGTTTTTCATTAGCACAATAAGAATGTTATTTAATTTTTTGGACAAACCCAGTTTTTCAACATAAACCGTGACTTCAGCCGTCACTTGCCTTCCATTTCTCGTTAGGAATTTCCCTGCGGCTAAGACACTAATCTGTTTTGTAATGATCAGAAAAAACCGAGATGCTGCTGTTTTTGTTTATTTTCAAAGGAGAACAACAAATTCAAGAACATATTAAATGATTATAATAACTTGAAACCTAACACCAACAAATTTATAGGTCTCAGATTTGATATTGCATTTCAATTTTTGTATTTACTTTGTCAATTTTACGAGTTACTGAAAATAAATAAATACATAATTCAGATACTCGTTGAATTGTCGACTAATTTTAAGCAAGTATCATAAAGATAAAATTTAATTTTAGTGGCCAATTTGTTAAAGTAAATGAATTGTCAAAACCTTATAAATACACGTAACGTGACTAGGAAGAGTAGGAATAATAAAGTAGGTTATTTTGGGAATTAGTGTTGTTGAACTATCAGAATAGTTTGACTATCGATAGTTGACCTCAAATATCATTTATACTATCGGTAGGCCTTTCGACTGTGTCGATAATTTTGACAATAGCCAGAAGCTATAGTATCGATACTATCGACAGTGAATTTGACAATAAGCTTCGATACTTTGAAAAAATGCTTTGTATCAATAGTTTTTACTATTGGGGGCTTTATCGATAGTATTGATACTATTTATTACTTCTGACTATTGCCAAAATTATCGACAGTATTGATTATATCGATACTATCGATATACTCATTGATAGGATTGCTTTAGCCAAACCATCTATAGCCTATCGATAGTGGACTATCGAGCGGCAACACTGGTGGAAATGCAAAAAAATACCTTTAAATATACTGAGTTTCCAATTTTGTGATTATTGTTTGTAAGTAACTAATTTGTCAAGGAGCTGGAAGGTGATTTCTAAATGGGCAAATAATAATATAATGACAATGTCGTCAAAAGTCATTTAAATACATTTTCAAGACACCAATACAAACATTGTCGTGACTAATTCCTGTAATAAATTAAAGTGACATTGAGCAAAGTACGTTGGTTGATTGATGGCTGATAAGGCAAAAAATAATATTAAATACGAGTAGTAATACACGCTGTACCAGCAAATCCAGATCAAGTGGTCTTGGGATGTAATTTTGATTAAACTACAGTAGCTATAGTAACAAAACGCCAATTCCTATACTTTACGAGCACGAAAGTATGTATATATCATGATATGTCCTTCTTTTTGGAATCAAAGGAGAATCATAAATTAAATCCCACCAAAAAAAAAACATTTACAATGTTGCTAAGACGACCACATAAGGTTTGCCCTGTGAAACTTAGAGTCAAGTCACTGAATCTACACGGCCTAACTCTATCGACCATAACCTCAACAAATGTATGTAATTAAATCCATAGTTGTATTATAAAATAACAAATAAGTATTTATTAGAGGACATATTTGAAGGGATGGAAAGTGATAGGCCATTATTTCTAGATAGGAAGCTTAAAATCGAAAGACGTAAAATATTATCTGCGGCAGCGTAAATTATATTCTGTTTTTGTAACCAGAAAAGGGAATTCGTGTTATCCCGAATTTAGCGCGAGCCAAGCCGCGGGAAAAAGCTTATTTAAAAATAAATAACATGCATTGTATCTAATGAGCAAACATCTCTGAATATCAGTCTGGCTGGCAACATGCTCAAGATGCACTTCTAAATCAATTAATTAGGGACGCATATTATGAATGATGGAATCAAGACCACTGATATATCATACCGCAAGTATTTGAGACACCTCACTATAATATCGGGGTTGAACAATGGCCTTCCAAGTGGTGTCTATTCCGCATATGCAAATAAGCAGTGCATACCCTGTGCGTCCAGACAACCCGAAAAATAGCCAACATATTAAATGATTTCGATTAATTTGCCCATTTTCCTCTAAAGATTTGAAACCATAGGCAATCTGCTGTTATATATAGCACTCAATTTGACAAAAATATAAGTTATTTATTATTTGTGCAATTAGTGTCACTCACTTTGCATGCCCTACTCACAATAACTGTGCACGTCACTGGGCCTACCGTGTGCACGTTTCAAAAGATTTGCAGTAACATAATACAATTATTGTGGTAGTACCAATGATGTAAAGAGTACAGATTCGTGATGTGTTGCACAAAACAACTAAAAAAAGTGTCCCGATGGCTTTTAAAGGCCGGCAACATTTCATGTAGCTCCTTTGGTGTTGCAAATGTCCATGAGCGGCAGTATTCACTTTCCATCAGGTGATCTGTCTGCTCGTTTGCCCCCTATTCTATCCTATAAAAAAAGAATGCAGCAATACAGTACACATACACATATTTCGAATGAGCGTACATTTACCTGAACAAAGATTCTATTCTTTTTGGCGGTTTGTTTTTGAGGCACGGGTGGCATATCTACCTTTATATATACCAAATATCATTGGGTAGTGCACTCTATACATAACCTATTAAATATAAAACTTCATTTGTCATTCATAAGTTTCATTTTCATTTTCTAATCTTGCGCACACCATAATCTTTTACACAGTCACAGCAGCAAGGAAAGAAAGAATATAAAATATCATATCGCACAGTCAGCGCACTGCGCTATCGCTCTATGTTATCACTAAAGTCTTTTACCCAAGTAAGTATTTATTACCAGGTATTTTAATCAAATTATTGACAAAATATTCGTATTAATCAACAATCATAGGTACCGTAAATATATAGTTAGAATGTGTGTACATCCGTTTGTGTCTTCTCATCAATGAAATTTTATAAATCAATTCAATCACCTTGCGCTCGAATCGAATAGAAAGTTACTCATATCATAAAGTTTGCGTATTGAATATCGCACCTTTTTGGAATACACACGTACTTTGATTAGACTACATCATGTATGCTCAACACCAACACGAGTTTTGGTCGCTTCTCCCGAGCCAGGTATACAATAAACCGATCCAGACTGAACCAAATATACTTATGTTGATTACCGTTAATAAATCCTAACTCAACCTTTTTTGCCCTAGGTACTGAGTAACAAAGTATCTTGAGGTGACGTGTTTTAAATGTAGGCACCACGAAAGCCACTCATGAATACATTTTGCTTGTTCAACTCACAGATTAGAAGGACAACAACAATTACTTTGATAACATTTATTACATTTATGCATCTTAGGTTCGTATTCTAGAACGAGACTAAACGTTGATGTTTACTTAAATTGAGTTAGAAAGGGATGGTGCTATTTATAGTATAGAGCGTGTTGTGTCCGCGATATGCGGAACTGGGAAGTACTAGATACAAAGCAAATGAAAAATAATAATAACATAGCGCGTAGGGACGTGACGACCCCATCGCCCGCTGGTGGTATAAGCTTTATGCTAGTATCATCATAGTATATATAATAAACCTAACCGAGCACCTCTTAACTTCGAGATTTCAACCGAACCGAAAACAGCGAATATTAACCCGCACCAACAACAGACACGCGCTAGACTTTTTTCAATGTCAAGTAATGACTAGTAACCTATCCACCTAATAATTCATATTTGAAGTAAGTCCTGCCCGATGACTCAGTGCGCTATCTTTTTCTCACTAACTTAAGTAAAGATCAACGCTTGAGTCTCGTTTTAAAACACAGGTCTTAATTTTAAACGTAGTATAGGGATGCATGCTTTTATTATGAATAGAGAAGCACTTTTTTTCACAGATTTTAAGCTGCTTTTCATGATACTTTTTTTACTTAGGTTTATGCACAATCTTTTAATATGGGCAAGGTAAAGGCACGGAGAAAGATCTCACTGGGCGCAGTACTTCGTTTCTGATTTTCTCTCTAATCTATCGCAGTATAAGGTCTCATCCAGTTTTCACCAGCGACGACTGGACGTCCATTCGGGCTGGAGGGCAATCTACACTTCTTCTTCTTATCGAGTTGATATGCATTCACAAGTTAAATATAGTAATGCGACCAATATTAGGCCTCTTTAATCGCCCTTTCATTTGCCATCTAGAGGTCTCGGAAACCGCACGAAGATAGACAGTTCGGGCAAGACAGTAGGTGTTCCATTGTCTGAAGGGCACCACAGTAGCACAGACCGCTTTTGGAATATCCTCATCTTACGTACGCTGTGATTGCTGAAACACGGTTTCCACTTCACTGCTCCAACGGAACTAAAAAGTTCCGTTGGAGCAGTGGAGGAAAAGTTTTCATTCATGCGGTTAGTTCTCTAACGAGTAAAATCAATCATTTCTGTAAGAAACATGGCTCCCAAAGTGAGATATGAATAGATCTCTCCATTGCCTCTTGGGTGACTTTAAACTTGTAAACTAATTTCACAGTCACTGTCCACGTGTCAGCTGCGGATTTGATTAGGTAGTTATGTTAATAAACGTGTTTTTTGCCAAAAATTTTTTGAGGATATCAATAACTATAAAAAAAATATTGAGTGAGTTTTTGAACCGCCGAGCATTTTTTCAGGGTTCCGTAGCCAAATGGCAAAAAATGAAACCCTTATAATATAGATTCGTCATGCCTGTCTGTTCGCCCGTTCATATATCATACCCTCTTTTTTCTGAAACTATAAGACTACACTGTTGACACTTTGTATTCTATGAACCTCATTAAGGTTTTCATAAGAAACTTGAAAGATATATTTTTTGGTTCTCTAGACATTGAACTGAAACTAAAGGCCTGTTTTTCATCAAATAGGTCTTTGAAAATTATATTGAGGTTTCTTATGCGTTTTTGTTAAATTGAATAGCTTTTACCACTTCCGAAGCTGTCCAATGTGTTTCTAATTCCTATAATATGGGACTGACAAAATTTAAAAAAAATATATTTCATAAATATTAATGATGTAATTAACGATAAACACTAACAATGAAATTAACTTTAAACGACGTCTGGTCAGCAGGTTTTTTATCCGTCATAAACGCTAAACCAATAATTTCTAATAATAAATTTGAAGTAAGTGTCTAGGTAGGTAAATAATAATCATATATTTTTATGTAACTGGGTGCTACGGAACCCTTCATGGGCGAATCAGACTCGCACGTAAGCAGTTTTTTAATAAGAGCTCGCCCCCATAATTAAAACACAATATAATCACAAATTAAAATAACTATAGAAATACTAGGTGATAGATTCGATACTGAGTCATCTTGTTTATGCACTTTTGTGTTTCGGGAGGAAGACATTGTGATTGTGAGGAGACATTTGCTAGTAAAACTACCGGCTATAAGAGCCCTAGTATCTTTTGTCTCAGCTGACGGGTGCAGTGCGGCATTGATGAAGAAAATAATGTTGTTGAAATAATCTCGTATTATTTGAAAGTATGTGTAGAGTCGTTGGCCTTTGTAATGACAACGATTTAAGAGGTTATACTGGTTTTTAAATGAGGAACAAATGAACTTGCTTGGTTTGGCTTGTCTCATGTCTTCGCCTATTATTATGGGTCACCAGTGGATACCAAAATACAGTGCCCTCTTCCCGAAACACAAAAGTGCATAGCACTCCTGTTTCATGGGACGATATCTGGCATTGCGGTGGTACCTACCTCAACGACTCAGTATCGAGTCTACCACTTGGTATATACGAGAGCCTATATTAGAGTTCATAGAGAGTTCTAAGTGAACCCATAAGGTCATTATATTCCAACCTACGTACAGTATCCAAAGGAAACGGTAAAACAGTAGGTATATTTCCGTTTTATAGGACAGTAAACTTTTATTGTGAGTATCGAATCCTTTGCCCTGAAACATGTCAATATTAATTTTGAGTTCAGTCCCTTTTTGTTAGATCGAATTACGGTAAGATAAATATTTTGAAACCCAAAAATTCTTTGAGGACCAAGGTCCACCATAACAATGATAAAACCTTCAGATATCCGTAAGAGTATATACTCCTGGTGATTTCTGATGCGAAATAAGAATAAATAAGTGCTGACAGGTATTTTGCTTTACGACGAGGTACGAGGCAATGGCGTAAATTCATAAATTTTAAACGGCAAAAGTACGAGTACCTATTAAAAAGGTAATGTTATTTAAAACTCTATGTCCTTTAATGTAAGGATGACACTTTCTATTGTTACTTTTGTTTATTTTGATTAGTGAAAAAGTGCTATTTGCTCCTAACAGTTTTTCTGAATAAATATATGTACTTAAACTCAAAATATTTTTATTCCAATAAATCTTGTAAGTTATAATTAATATTCTATTGAATTAATATTCTACTGAATCGTGCATGAAGGTTTCCTCACGATGTTTTCACCGTAAGAGCGTCGGATAACGTACATATATTTTCGAAAATTTGAAAACACATTGGTACGTGTCGGGATTTGAACCTCATCCCTCTCGGTAGGAAGGCGACAGTCCACACCATTGAGCCACCGACGCTCTCGTTTCGAGGATACTTTCGTTTGACCCAAAATAAGGAAGTTAATAACAATTTTTATATTATTTATTAGTCATAAATATTTGAACGTATAAGTTGTCTAATGTTTTTACGTAAACAAGTTCCAATAATGACATTTAACAGTGTCGCCATTTTTGATTTGTAGACAAAGTTAATGGTTGGTCTTTAAGCTTCCGGTTGAACGAGAAGTTGATACTTCTCGTATATTTTTATGAAATTACTATATTATATTAAACTAAGATGTTCAATGGCTTATGCATGTATTTAAATGTTTTATAATAATTGTATCTAAATGCAATAGTCTCAATATAACATTTATTCAACCAGAAGTGGTGCAGTGGCACCACCTTAATAAAAACTTTTGTTGATTATTTAGTACAGTTATAATGTTGACTTCCGACTAAAGGGTATAAATACTGATAGTAAGCATGCAGTTGATGGATTCTCTTGTAAAATGTTAAACAATAAACATCTCTTGATGAAACTGTTTTACTGTTTCTTATACACTCTAACACTACCGTTGATATATAGACCATTGTTTCAAGCGTTCTAGGAAGTGTCGATTCTCTTACAAACAGTTTGCAGTCCATTGCTGGACAGAACCTATGTCCAGCAATTTAGCGCCAGATAATCAGAAAATCAATCTAGCCTTTGGCAGTGACTTTTCACAGGTTGTAAGTCCATTGGGCTGGTGGGCATCCTACGAGGTCTCCATTCCAGAACTCGTCTGCTTGAACTTCTACCACAACTAACCAATTCAACTTGCTGTTTTAGAGAACTTTGTCGATAAGTTTAGTTTCCTTTGAATAACATGATTTCTTATTTTATCCTTTAGATATATCACGAGCACAGCTCTCTCTCAAATTTGCTGTCAGATGAAAATAAGGATTAATCGATCAAGCTCTTTAGCAATACGTACCTTAAACCTAACAATGTGGTAAAGATAATTTATACCTAGGTCGATTTAATTTTGAGTAACACAATTCAGGGTTTTAATTAAAATATGAGTACAGAACGGAATGTTGATGATTTTGCTTTGTTTGAATATCTCCCTGAAAACCAAATGATGTAACCTAAAATTTTATTGACGTGACAGTTCCAAGCTCAAGTGCTCATGGAGCGAAATATGCTTAATTTAATATGTGTCACATTTTTTAGTTATTGTATACTTAGTAAATCTTACGGCAATCCTGAAAAAAACAAAAATATATTTTTTGAAGAACTCGCAGAAAAGTAAATAAAATGGTAGTCAAATAGACCATTATTATTCAAGTTATTTTCCCCCTGGTTCAGACAAAAGCTACCAGAGCTAATAAACAAACAATGCGTTCAAAAATAAGTTAATAAATTACAGAATGATGCGGAATGCTGCTGCTAACCTTGACACTCCCTCACATCCTCGTGAATAAATCAAGGAGTGGGTACGTTGAAAGAATGATTTATTCCAACTCGCCCCTACCACTCGGAAATCGAATCGGATTCTACACACTGATTTACAGCTTCGCATCGATATAAAATCGCTTTAAGGAGAACATTAATTTTATCCCTAAATACGAGAGTATACTTTTACATGCAAAGGTTCAATTTTTTAAGAATATGTGAATACAATTTAAGCATCTTGTAACAGTTGAAAGTTTTACGGAAAAATATAACACAAAATTATGGCCTTCAATAATTTCAAAACGAAGGGAGGCAAACTCATACGTCCAATATTAATTTTATTGTAGACAACATTTTTATAAAAAGCTGTTATCAGGTAGTTAATGTGACGTGAATCTAGCTATATTTAGAAAAATCTAATTTAGTGACACCGAAAAGAACAATAGAATAGCTAGTAGATAAAATTAAAGGTGTGTGCCAGCTGAAATTTGTTTTTTAGTTATTTAACTCCCAGAATATTTAAACAAATTGAGTATTCTATAATAGCGAGTGGATAAAATATTGAAATATTATTGTTTTTATCTTTTATTATCATGAATCAAACATTTCATTAAAAAAACATTCGTCTATTTCATTTGGACATTTCATCATCATCATCAGCTCATTAAACGTCCCCACCGAGGGGCACGAGCCTACCCGTATAGGGTGATTAGGCCTTAGTCGTCCACGCGGGCCCAGTTCGGATTGGACGACTTCACATACAACCTTCGAATCTCTTCTCAGGCGTTCATGAAGGTTTCCTCACGATGTTTTCCTTCACCGTAAGAGCGTCGGATAACGTACATATATTTTTCGAAAATTCGAAAATACATTGGTACGTGTCGGGATTTAAACCTCAGCCCTCCCGGTAGGAAGGCGACAGTCCACACCACTGAGCCACCGACGCTCTATTTTTTATTTGGACATTTAATGGTCTTTAATATTAAAAATATTTTGCTACTAATAAACTAACGACGTTCTGAAAAAATATAATACCCCGTGTACTGTGAAAGAGGCATTTGTTCTGTTTGAAATATTTTTTTTGTAATGTTTTATTATTGCATAAATGAAAATAAATATTTATGGATATAAAGGGCAGTACATTAAACTGTCTCCGTGGTCTAGCGGTCGCAAAGTTCGGCTTCACAGTAGGACCCAGAGGTTGTGAGCTCGAATCCCGAGAGGAAAGGGCATTTCTCTTTCATCAACCTATCGCAGCCCACTGTTGGACATAAGTCTCCCCCTTTTTACACCATATACCGGTCCTCCACTTGTCTTATCAGCCTCCACCATCTTAGGAAAAAGGCATAATGAAGAGTAACTTTTTGCTATTATTTCCAGTTTTGTTAGGACGTTGCAAGCTAAATCACCTGATTGTTCGAATAGAAAGATGATTGAGTGCTTTGGAGGGCACGTTAAGTCGTCGGTACAAGCAAATTTTAGTATGGTACAAAGTCTTTAACGCCCACCAATCTACATTGCGCCAGCGTGGTTGTTTAGAGCCTGATTCACCATTACTGCTGTATTCAAGGGCCTGTGCCCTGCAGTGGGTAAATATAGGCTGAAAGTGATGACTTAAAATTTCAGTGGCTGATTTCTGATAACTATAAATCTAAATTCTAATCTCAAAAAATACTCAATAAATAGATTTTAAATATTTGCTGTGCATACATTGTATTCAGCTAACGATATTTGAAAAGGTGTTATTTTGTAAGCCATTTCGCAATGATGGAATCGGTACAGCTAAAATTTGATTCCATCTCGTGGGAAAGTTTAACGCTTCAAACTTCTGAAACGAATCTTACTTTGTGCCAAGTACTTTTTTCTGTCTGTATATATCGCAAGCGAAAATGCTATAAACTCATTTATAATTTTAACAGGAAACTTATGAAATGGGAAACTTAAATAAATCTCGAAATAAGTAAAGATTATGAAAAAGTATTTTTTGCCTATACTATATGTGTTTTATTTATATTTATTAAACTTATCGCATAGCATGTTTTCATTTAAAATAACAAGATTAAAAACCAAATTCACAAAATCTTATGTAAAATAAATCGCACCCATCTCATTACAGTCATCTGGGGGCACGGTAGTGCCCCCGCCAAGACAAGCCAAGCGAAGCGCAAGACCGGCACTATCAACCTTTTCACGAAGTGTTTCGTAGTATTTTTTAACTCTTATTGAATTGTTTTCCTACGTACCAAATAGTTCATATTCGCAGGATATGATTTCATCAATATACTTATTAAACATACAAAGTCTCAATGGAATTTCTTTAATACTTTAGATTTTATTGATATCTAAATTACACGATTTCGTCACTGACACACTGATGATCCTCAAAATGTTTGGCTAATTACTGAAGTGCTAGAAAGCTAAAATAAGGTATATGACCTAAGTTTAGTATACATCCTCGTCATCGTCAGCTCATTAAATGTCCCTACCGAGGGGCAAGAGCTTTCGTACGTGGGTGTATAGGCCCTCTGCGGATTGGACGAATTCACGCACAACCTTTTAAACTCTTCATATGCGTGCGCAGGTTTCAGTACTTAAGAAAAAAATAAACAATAAAAAGACTGCCTAGCAACTTACAAAATGAACTGAAAACCCACACATAAGGTTTGCCCTGTGACAAAGATATCAGATCCCAAGTAGAGCCAAGCTTCTGAATCTACACAACCTTACTCTACCGACCCGATCTGTTGAAATTAACAAAAATACTACATAAGTAATCAGTTAATATGTATATGGCTAAATACAAATAAGTTACACCTTTTACGGATGAATGACTTAGGAGTTTTCATGTCGATATAGGCATCCAACAAGCTTGGTTTAATTTATTAAAAAAAATAATATATATTTATGAACACAAGTTATCAATTTTTCCTTATAAAATAGGTAGACAAATTATAACAAAGTAACTGGTCTGAAGTCCCTCACAAATCAGCGATTATAGATACTCATTTTAACAGCCTATTAAACCATTTCGATAACAATGGAAATCTTCCCCTTTACCTTTTCTGACCATCGAACAGTATACGTTTTTGATAAAATTTGTGACATCGGACGTGATGTTCATTGAACAGAAATATTATGTTATCGTATTATTACAATCATTGAAAAACCCGACGATATTCCAGTTACAAGATCTTCACTGAATTGCTTTGGATAACTTTCAAATCCAGTGGGTATGACAGAGGACCCACTTATAGGAAGAAATTGAATGTAAAATGTCTTCGTTTGAATTGAAAAATTGATATCACAGTTTGAAATTTGTTTGTTACGTAGGTTATTTTTTTGTAAGTAATAGACTAATTGAGGATGGGAAAGAGCTGCAATAAACTAACGAAGGTGTTTTTATTTAAATAACTCGTGATTTTGCAGACATCGTGATCATGACGACGACCCATTTGGTGTTGCGGTTGAGACGTCGACTGCAACACCAAGGGTTCCTGGTTCGATCCCCGGGCAGTTCAAACATTTGTGTGCATGAACATCTCTGTTTTTATTGGTCTGGGTGTTTTACATGTATAATATATATGTATTTACAAAACCAAATTATTTAAGTACGTTTGTTCGAAGGTTGTGTGTGAAGTCGTCCAATCCGCACTGGGCCCGCGTGGACGACTAAGGCCTAATCACCCATGGGTAGGCTCGTGCTCCTCGGTGGGGACGTTTAATGAGCTGATGATGATGATGTTTATCCGTTGTTTAGTACCCAGGCTTCACGCTTAACTTATGTGTGAATGTCCGTGGTGATTTATTATTATTATTATGATAATCGATAGATCGAGTTGACAAACGTCCGCAGCGTTGGCAAAAGTTGTTATGAAATACTTACTCCAACGGTGTCTAATAGTGTTGTATTGAGTGCCAGTTGTCAGAAACCGCACCATAACATCGCAACGATCTAGACAACCACATCATTAATGTTTTTTATTGTTCTGAAAGTAGGCATACGGGCAGATGATTTCTCATATGTCACGGTAGTAATCCCTATCATGGATACTTAAAGAGGAAGAAAAGGGGTTAGCTGAAAGTGAACTGAGAAAGTGGTAAGCACTCGCGACGGTCGACATTCAAATTCTTTTGGTGCTTTTAGACTTTTGAGGTTACTATATAATAGTAACTCGTATAATAGTAACCTCTGGTGGTAGAGTCATTAGATTTAATAAAAAAAATATATACTGTTTTGACGATTCAAAAGTATCTGTAAAGATTTTTTGAAAAAAAAAATATACCATTCTATCCATAAGGCACGAGTGGTATCTACCTACACAATCATTCTGAAAACTACTTGAAGTCTGCTAAGGGCTCATATAATACTCACGTACGATCAACATTTAATTAAATACTTTTTCCTATTCAACCTATCGCAGTCCACTGCTGGACATAGTTCTCCACATATTGCGCCAGATATCCCGGTCCTACGCTTTTCTCATCCAGCCTCCACCAGCGACCTTTCTTCGCAAGTCGTCGGTTCAATACTTTATAGCATCATCATAATTACAGCCTTATGTGTCCACTGCTGAACGAAGGCCTCCAGTAATGATTTCCACGCAGACCGGTCTCAAGCAGTTGATATCCTACCCGCCACCTTTATCAGGTCATCCGTCCATATGTTTGGGAGTCGGCCTACGCTACGTTCCCGTTAAACGGACGCCACTCGAGAACCATTCAGCCCCATCGGCCATCGGTTCTATGCACTCTGAACAAAAAGATCTCCCTTAATCTCCTGAACGCTACCAATCCTAATTGCATTTGAAAAGAAACCTCCTCGAAATTGAACCTACCTATTTGGACTACTTGTCCCAGGTACACATGTTCACTAATATCGGTATAGGTAATTGTAGATGGTTGATGTTGAGCTGCTGTTAAAGATTACATAAAATATAAAACTCATAACATTTTTTAAATTTGTCGTTGTAAAAATAAAGGAACTGCTTTTATCCCATGACTCCTACCGTTTGAAATTTAACGGTGTAGCTTTAATAGTAAAAGTTATGAAAGAATATTTTTCACATCCATTATGAAAACGGCTATTATAAATTCCAATTTCGCACTTTAGCTCGATAGCAAAATAAGCAGATGGGCCAGGAAATTTTGAAGAGATTTGCATTGGTTGCAAAATTAAGTTATGGTAATCTGGCTATAAGTTACAGGCTCTGGGTGGTAAGCTTTTCAATTTTATTAGGAGATCTAATGCTCTGACGCTAACTTCTTGGGGAAAATTTAATTTATTAAACATTTTAATGCAGCTGTTGTAACAAGTCAGATGTTACTAATGATATTAGCACGACGTAAATCTTTGTAACTCATGTACTTTAAGTTGATGCCGTATTTACATGTGTTCTGAGTGTCGAGTTAAGGTCGTATCATGATCCTAGGTATCCTAAGAATCAAACGCACTTTAAGTGAAAGTTACTTTATGCGACTTGCCACAGATTGGACTGCAGGTTAAATCACTTCACATGCTTATCTGAAAAAGTGTATAAACGGGTGCTTTATCTCATCGGACCCTGCTGATAACACAGCGGTTGGTATATTATGAATCTCACGTAATACTGTATAAGTCGACTTCGGAATAATTTTCACGCTTATTTTGATTTTAAAAATAGTCTAACAATAACTCCCAGATAAGATGAATACTAAATCAGGCTTAGTCGGCTTTTTCACTGTGATGAACAACCTACCGCAACCTGCCTGCTTATATCGTAAGGTAGATTATGAAAATTTCCCTGCATATAATATAAGGGCTACTTCCCATCTGGTAAACTTCCATTTCGTAAACAAATGTTGGTTGCATTTCATTCCTTCATACATTTAATCCCATTTGGTAAACTATGTTAGGATTGTTATTTTTGTACGGAACAGTCAGTATCATATCTCTAGTTAGTTATCTCATGTATAGCAAAATAAATAGATCCAATGATACAACTGAGAGCGATCTATGCTCCCCACTTGCGCTGTGCGACAAAATGATGGTAAAAATTGCAGATGGCAACGTTGGTGCTCATTCACCGGGAAGGCAAGATAAGAGAACAACGACGTTAATGTTTCAAACACTTCAATGTAGGTCCAAGAATGGCACTGATTTTGGTATAAACTGTTCATGTGCGAATCAAATAATTCTAAAGAGTATTCACCGATAATAAACTTTGCGCGAGTCTTAAGAAATACATATTTTTCATACTTTCAATGTCGTTTTCATGATAATTACCCAACTTCCCACTAGATTCAGTGCACTTTCCGTCAATCCAATGAAATAAATATATCAGTTGTGAAAAGGCATACTTGTCAGAAATAGTTATAAAATGTTTATGAAAAATATGAAGTGATAGAAAAATATTACAAATATGAGTAAATATATTTATTTATTTATTTATTACATTCTTTATTGCACTCTACACAAAAAAGTAACATTAAGAATATATATATTATTAACAAGTACAATGGGCGGCCTTATCGCACATGGCAATTTCTTCATATATATTTGTAATACTGTAGATTTTAAAATATCGTTAATATTATATACTATACCTATTTTTATGAGATGACTTTATCCTACTATGATTTTTTAATTTATTATTTTTGAATAATGCATATAGTCCATGTCTGTTCTTATAAAGAGTACCTACGCGAGATAATCTCATTTTATCTCTCGATGCAAATCCAAACCTAACATAGCTTTTAGCTAAATTTCTCCACATGTAGTTCGCTGAGAATACTATTATAAGCTTTCGGTTGCAGATTCGTATCGGTTACAGTACATCAATCGTTGTCCGGAAATAAACTTGCCAGGACAACACAGTTCTATGCTAGCGAAAACTAAGACAAGATTTATGGGCGGCCGCAAACAACGATGTTTGAACGCTTTAAAACATGGCGGATGGGTTGTTTATGGAGAAAATATTGAGTTATTCGTTTTGATATTCAACCTGAACTCATAATTAGGAAGTAGAGGTATTTCTGGTGGCAAAAGAAACCTATAGGTAGTAATTATATTATCAGATTGTTAACAGATGATTTGTTGTTTTCCCGCGATTAATTTAATCAGCCTCTCTCTAATTAAATAATTATGTAATAATACTATCACTATTACAATAATCTCAAAGCTCTTACAAGGGGGAAGGTAATCTACATGAAAAGACAGACCGTAATCACTTATGATGCTCACTGCGAGTTCATTAGTGGAACCAGTAGATTTTATTTATAGAACTATCAGTATACATCACAGAGCACCATATAATCAATTATCTCGCACCGTGCTGAATGCTCTATGGCAGAAGTCCGTATTTACTAAAAATACATCTAAAAACTCCTACGGTCGTGAACGAAGCTACGCGAACAAAGCTAATGTATCTGATGGTACACCAAAGATAGTTCTGCGAACCTGTGCGCCCGGTTTGTCTCCACCACTGACACACCTGTGCCACCCTTCACTTGAAACTGGAATTGTGCCTAAGTCTTGAAAGCTTTCAAGACTTAGACTTAGGGGTTAGCGGGCTTGCTAACGTGTAGCCTGTGACCAAAAAAGGTGCCTCGTTTCTAATGTGCACCGCAAAGGAATGGAACTTGTTGCCTCCTTGTGTGTTGCCCAAGCATTACAACCTGGGCGTCTTTTTTCCATCTAGGCGGCACACTCTTGCCGCCTAGAATAGACTATTTCTAGGAAGGCTTGATCCTTCCTCGGCTGCATCATCGTGAGATGGTGGTCAAACGCCTGTTTATAGATGCCAAAAAATGCAATTCTAATTTCTAGCTGCTATTCTGAATACTCCTTACATTTATTTGTAAGGAGGATAAAGAAATTCAAAAAGCTAATATCAAAGGATAGCTTTGATATTAGCTTTTTGAATAATAAAATAATATTTAATATGGACTCCACACTAAGACCAGTAACAACACTGACAAGTTTCTAATGGAAATTTGCGAAAGTTACTTTAACTTGTATTTGTAATGGTACTACAATATTCATTGTACTTTTGAGGTTTTGGTAAATGAACTATATGGAAACTTAGTTTAGTAAGTGCCCAAGAACCGAGTTCAAACCACCATAGAAGTGTTCCATATAGGCAAAGGCAGCCAGCGCTTCCTAGTCAACTTTATCCTCTGATTTTAGGTCGACATGAATAAAGAAAAATAGAGATGTAACGATATCGCCTGCATCGCGGGGAGAATATTTTATCATACTTTTCACCTCTAACAATTCCAAATATCATTTAGACTTTCCCAAAGATTAGAAATATCCTTAAACTAAATCTATACTAATATATAAAGCTGAAGAGTTTGTTTGTTTGAACGCGCTAATCTCAGGAAGTACTGGTTCGATTTGAAAAACTCTTTCAGTGTTAGATAGCGTATTTATCGAGGCTATAGGCTATATATCATCACGCTACAAGTAATAGAAGCGGAGCAGCAATGAAGAATGTTTCAAAATCGGGGGTATTTATTCATACTTGGAGCTTCCGCTGCGTACGCTGAGTAAACAGTAAGTTTCACAAAAGTCATGTATGAGAGTATTGTTCTCCTTTTAAAGGTCTACAAAAAAGTCCGCGACAGCATATGTCTATCTTTTAAGGTTAGCTCCCTATAACATATTTTTTGCTTAAAAAATTCTGAAATTGACCCCGAAAACTTTAAAGTTGGAGGGAAGGGAAATCCTATGTATAGTGATAAATGTAAGTACCGTGTTATCCCGAATGATTGCGAGCGAAGCCGGGCAAAAGCTAGTATTAAATACAATTCTGCCACGTTAGTAATCAGTGGGCACGGCAGAACTACAACTACTACAGTGGTAATGTTTTACTACGTGGTAGACTCGGTACTGGGTCGTCGAGGTAGGTACCACCGCAGTGCCAGATATCGGCTCGTTAGATAAGAGTGCTATGCACTTTTGTTTTTCGGGATGAGGGCACTTTAGTGAAATTACCGGTATAAGGGACCTAACATCTTTTGTCAAAGGTCACGGGCGCAGAGCGGCATTGATGAAAAAAGAATAAACTGTTTATCAGTTGTTGTTCTCCTTCAATACCGCTCTGTCATGGTAAGAAGCATCACTTACCATCAGGTAAGTGTCCTGATCGTGCTGTTCACTTAGTAAAATAAAAAAGTGCCCACGCTGATATGAGCGCGAAGCAAATATTGCCGTACCAGCCTTTACAGGATCCATTTCGCCGCATTTCAGGCCCAATTCTGAGAACCTTTGGAATGCTGAAATTTTGGTCATCTAGTAAGATATAATTCCATACTTAAAATCCAAATTTAACGACGTTAAGTGAAACAAAGTTTCGCTACTACCGTCGTGGGGTGATGCAAATAGTTTCTTGATCTGAAGTAAGTAACGAAAACAGCAGCCAACATAGTAAGTATCGAGATGAAGAATTTGTTTGAAGTAGGGTCGGTAGAGTTGGTGTGTAGATTCAGCGGCTTGGCTCTACATGAGTCTGGTATCTTTTTACGGGGCAAACCTTATGTCGCCTTCAACATTTTATATAAAAAATGTTTTGTCTTTTTGTGACTAACTACTCTTTTTAGTGTTTTTTTTAGTTCCTATTAATACTATGGTTTTTTAGTTACTATTTACAATCCCATGTATACTTCTAAGAAAGTCTCATGTAAACACCGACCCCCCATTTTAGGAATGGGGGTATAAAGTATAAGTTTTATGATTTTTTTCTTGATTGTATACTAAACTTGCTCGTTGATTACATACCCAATTTTAGCTTTCTAACACTTCAGGATGTAGCCAAACATTTTGATGATCACCCGACCGACACCCGAGACAACAGATGTAAGGTCTCTTATACCCGGTAATTTTAATAGCTACAGTGCCCTCATTCCGAAACATAGAAGTGCAAAAATTATATTTCCACGAGACGATATCTGGCACTGCTGGTAGTAG